>CAWUFW010019906.1:0-169557 GCA_963921515.1 Calotriton arnoldi
TAACGGGTTTATTCAAGAATCGTACACGAGGCAGCACAAAAAGGGTTATGTTTAAGAAACCTTTTTTAATAACATCAAGCTTGAAAGAACTTACAAAGTCTGCAATATAGGAGGTATCGCCGTCACACACTGTTGGACTTGGCCCTTTTTGGCCGGTTCACCCCTAAACTTTTTGCCTTGTATGGTAGTAGTTTTAAGTCTCTGGGCACTTTAGCACTGTGGTCCAGTGTAAAGTGCGTGCGCGCTGAGTGCGTGTGGTGAGATTGTCCTGCCCTCCCATAGGAATGCATGGGGGATATGTGTGTCCATGGTAATTCCTGGTGTGAGTGGAGTGCAGGGGCGAGTTTAGTATGTGCGAACTCGTGAGAATAAATGCTGCGCAATGGTGTGCGCAGATTTATTATAACTGGTGTAGAAATGCCACTTCTAGAAGTTGGCATTTATGTGTGCTCTGTGTCTACCTGCCTGATGTGAATTGCATGTCTGGCTTGTGAGTGACAGGGGCTGAGAGGTGTGTGTGGCTCCAGGAGGGGCAGGGTGAGTCAGCGCAGGGCTGAATAGGAGATCTGCATCTAGATGGGAGGGAGGAGTTGCACCTGGGACCTGAATAGGGCTGTGCCTTCCCTCCACAATGCTGGCTCCACCCCTGTGGTGCGTCTGATGTCCCTAGCCTGTCCTGTGAAAGGAGAGAGGAGCTGAGCAAAACAAAGTGCTCCAAAGCTCCCCCAAACCAGTTGTATCTGGTTCCCCCAAACCCTGTGCTGTGACACAAAGGAAAATGCTGTATAAAAGAAGGGGCTGTGACCCCATGAAAGTGTGCAGTTCCTGGTTGCTGGTCCTACGGGCGTGCTGCTGTTGGGGCCCAGGGGGCTGCCAGGAGGGCTTGCCTCCCTGGGCCCTGCATTGCCCCTTCACCTTTGAGGACTTTTTGCTTCATGTAGCGCCTGGAAGCGCTATCCTGTAATTTCCCAGCCGAGCAGGAGCGGGGGCTGTGCAGCGCGAGGCTGTTCGCCTCGTGGGAGGGAATCCCGATGCGGGGGATTCCCACGTGATACTCAAGTGCGCGGGTGCCCACCCCGCGTCTTTGCCTTTTACCGATGGAGCGGGAGCCCACCCCGCTCTATATATTAATTTCCGAGGGAGCCTACCCCTCATGGCCGCAGCCGAGAAGAAAACGTTGCCGGGCCGCTGCCAGCGCGACCCGGAAGTCAGGCAACCTTGCCTGCGATGTGGGCGGGGCCGGCAGCAGGACTGGAAGTGATGGCGGTACCGGTGCGGGGCTCCCATGAGCCGAGGGGAGCCCCGGTGTGCAGAGAAAGGGAGAACGGGAGCCCACCCCGCCTCCCGGCGAAGCACCGGAGAAGTCCTGAGCCCTAGGAGAGGGCCCAGGCAGAAGAACAGTGACGGAGCCTCCAGGCTCCACGGTGAAGTCCCGGTCCCAGGAGGGGGACCGGGTGAAGAGGAGCACACGCCCAGAGAGAGCCTCCCCGACCAGAGCCGGTGAGTAGGGCTCCGTGGGGGCGACGGCTCTTGGGTATTGTGGTACCCGTGGGGCATGGAGTCAGAGCGGCCCCGTCTGGCAGCGGGCCGCTCCAACGTTGGGCATACCTGCTCCCAGATCGGAGCATATTGTCGGTGCTCGTGCTCCCGCCCCAGCTGCCCCGCCTGACAGTGGGCAGCTGCAGCATTTTGCCGCATTCCCCTGGCGACAGAGTCCCAGTGGGGACCCCAAGGGCACAGAGGTGCCCAGGCCGCGTTTGAGGGTCACAGCTGCGCTGCACCAGCGCGGGCAGCTGCTGAGGATGGGGCCTGTTGGTTTCCAGAGGGCCCCAGAGTCTTGGGGCATATCGAGGCGCATTGTCGGCGCCTGGGCGGTCCCGCCAGAGAGCGGGCCGCCCCAACAATGGGGGCATGTGTTGATTGTCATGTGGGGGTCCAGAGGGCACAGAGGTGCCGGGCCCCCTTGATAAGAAGTGCCACAGCTGCACCGCACGAGCGCGGGCAGTTGCAACCCTTGGGCACATGAATCCAAAGTCCCCGAGGGGGACAGGAGGCACAGAGGTGCCAGGCCTTCCCGTGATTCACAGCGGCCCAGCAAGTAGTGGGCAGCTGCAACGTTTAGGCAACAGGTCTGAGGGGGCATTCTGGCATAAGATAGGAGTGAGGTGCACTCCTCTGCCCTAGCGCAATTACGCGCTTTTGGATATTGCTGCATTGGCGGCTGAACTCTGACTTTGGACATAGGGCATGTGAGCCCTAGAGAAGGCCGTTGGCCAGGAGGGTCAGGGATTATGTGGTGCTAGGAAATGTGATGCATTTACCCTGATTTACGCACCCTGTGTTATACCTCTAGCTGTGTGTTCAGATTGAGGTTGGTTGGCATATTATGGTTTATGCTAGTGATTTTATTATTACCTAATGCGTTTAGGTTGTGAGTTATTCTCTACTGTGATTTACGCCCCTAATGTGAGTTATACTTAGGAGGTTAGGGTCTAATGTGTTTAGACTGATGAGAGAATTGCATCATGTATTTATGCTGGTGAGGTTGGCGCAGAATGTAATTTGCGCCTAATGTGATACCGTGCATAATGTAGTTTCTGTTACAGGCGGATGCTAAGTAGAGGGGTTACCAGTGATTACTGGTTGTACGTTTATGATGTGTTCTACAGTTATTATAAGTGATACATATTCTAAGTTCGCTTTGTGCTGGTTCTGACAGTGGTCCAGTTGGCCCTGTCAGGTGTAAATAATCCCTTGTAAATATGACCTAGTGCCAGGTGGCACCACGTATATTATGTGACCACGTATATTATGTGTATTCTAATGTGTTATGATAATACAAAGGCTATTTTTGATATAACCTTGTGTGGAGTTCCTTCTTGTGGTGTGCCTGGTATGTTGTTGCTGTGTGCGTGCGCAAACGCTTTACACATTGCCTCCGGGATAAGCCTGACTGCTCGTGCCAAGCTACCAAGGGGGTGAGCAGGGGTTATCTTTGGCGTGTAACTCCCTCGCCCTGACTAGAGTGGTGGTCTCTGCCTGGCTTTGGCGCAAGCCTTAGCCAACCAGAGATCCCATTTCTAACATTGGTTGTCAGCGGTGAGGATAGGACTTAGCGTTTGCGCAGTACCACAGCGACAACTGGCTGCACTACAAAGCTCTGCATTTTAGATAGTCACATGGAAAGGGATTATTGTTTCTGAGTTAGTTTTAAGAGTCATTTCTTTTTGAAATGTGTTTCTTGTGCACTATGAGTTGAGTGTACTGCCAAGGACAGAAACCAGAGAATCTGGAGGAGTGACTGCCCTTGTGCAGACTGCTATTAGGTTGGCCTAAAGCTGGAGGAGGGACTGCCCTTGAGCCATGGTGTTGGTTCTTGGGTTGGCCTGCAGCTGAGGGAGGGACTGCCCCTGTGCTGTCTGCTAGTTCTTGGGTTGGCCTACAGTGGGGACTTAATTGGTATGGAGTCACTAGCTCGGGAGGGTAGATTATCCCCTAAGTGCAGTGTGGAGTTTTCTGGATTCACCAGTAAGGGTGGGATCCAGTGGTGGCAGCGAAGTGTGTGTCCAGTGCATGAAGTCCCCGTCCCGTTCCCAGAGTATGGTACCTGGTGCTCAGTAAGAGGGGTGCAGGTTGAGATTCAGGGACAGTAAGGAACTGTCTCACCAGTCTGGGGGGTGTGTGTGGATGAGTGATGTGCTGCTGGACGCAGGAGTGAGTTCTCTGAAATAAGGAGCTTGCATGGGGGAGTGACCCTAGAGGAATGGTGCAGGTATCTCCCAACCCGTGTGGTGGAGATGGTTCAGAGGAACACAACTAGGAACCGTTACAGTGAGGAGGTTGCAAGGCCTCACATCATGTCCTGCGAGGAAGGTGTGAGACTGGGCCGTATTCCGAGCCTCAATCTCAAGTCTCCGGTACTGGATGGTTCTTAGAAGGAACACCAGGAAAGGAACCTAGTCTGTCCTGTTGGACTGTTCTGTGTGGGGGATCTCCCCGTGGTAGGTGAGCTGGAAGTGGTTCCAATAAGAGTGGCTCGGGTATCTTCCAGTCCTGTGGGGTGGAAGAGGTTCAGTGTAGCCCAGCTAGGTCCCAGTGGAATGGGAGGGGTGTAGGGGCTCACGTCCGGTCTCAGTGGAGACGGAGTGAGTGTGGGACGGTGTGTCCCACGGTGGCCCGAAACCCCGTCTCAGGGCCTGGAGGGTTCCCTAGGGAGCGCCAGGTCGGGGGCCTAGGCTGTACTTGTAGGCCATTTGAGGAGGATCTTCTAGTCTCTAGAGGACGTGGAGCGTCTGTAACCAGAGCTCCAGCAGTCCTGGTGCTAGGCAGCACCGCTCCTAAGTGGAGGGTACAGAAGTCCTGATTGAGGGGTGAGAGGGGGAGAGGTTCCCCAGTGGAAGAACCAGTGGGTCCAGAGGGGCCATGGGGACACCACTTCTGCCCTGGGTTTGTGCCCGGCAGACTGTCACACGACACATTAGTTATGTGTCACCCTCGGGGGGGGCATGCGTGCTCCCCGGGAAGTCCTGGTTTGCCGGGCATCTGACCAAAGGGTAGCGTCCCTGGGTTGGGGAGCCAGGTTCAGGTGTTTGCCTGACCTGGACGGCAGGGCGACAGTAATCAGTGTACTGGCCGGTTTGCCTTTTAGGGGGTACCACTCCAGTTGGGAGGGTATCGGACTCTGGGAGGGGGTGCAGAGGGAGGGAGTCCTCGCCTCTGACCCCGGTGCATCCGGTGAATTTGGATCCCAGGTGGTAGACCAAGTGATGGAGAGAGGTCCTGAACTGGTGGGAGAGTTGTGTTCTGGTGGGTGCTTCCCCTGGGAGGGTGCGGAACCCCAGAAGTAGAGGTAGGGTGAGGAGACACTTCGCCCGTGACCTCTGGTCAGCCTGAGGGTGCGGACCCTAGGTTGAAGGATCAGTGGTAGTTTGGAACTACACTGAGGGAGAGTGGAGAATGGCTGTTGTATGCCAGGGGTTACTGCCCCCACTCTGGATTGGCAAGGACCAGTGGCATCTGGGTGGCCTAGGGCCTGGTCCTGGCCGTGGACAACTAAGGAGTACCGGTGGGGTAGCCTAGTTGGTCCTGAGTTTTTTCTCTTAGATGGATTCCATGGGTTCCAAGTGGCATAGAACCGGAGGGTGTCCCTGCAGTGCGGGCCCGCGTCCGTGTTCTATCGCCTCAAGCAGGGAAGCCCATCACGGTGGTGATTGGTCTGCCCTGCGTTTTGGCTGGAAGGGGTTGTGTTGGACTTGGCCCTTTTTGGCCGGTTCACCCCTAAACTTTTGCCTTGTATGGTAGTAGTTTTAAGTCTCTGGGCACTTTAGCACTGTGGTCCAGTGTAAAGTGCGTGCGCGCTGAGTGCGTGTGGTGAGATTGTCCTGCCCTCCCATAGGAATGCATGGGGGATATGTGTGTCCATGGTAATTCCTGGTGTGAGTGGAGTGCAGGGGCGAGTTTAGTATGTGCGAACTCGTGAGAATAAATGCTGCGCAATGGTGTGCGCAGATTTATTATAACTGGTGTAGAAATGCCACTTCTAGAAGTTGGCATTTATGTGTGCTCTGTGTCTACCTGCCTGATGTGAATTGCATGTCTGGCTTGTGAGTGACAGGGGCTGAGAGGTGTGTGTGGCTCCAGGAGGGGCAGGGTGAGTCAGCGCAGGGCTGAATAGGAGATCTGCATCTAGATGGGAGGGAGGAGTTGCACCTGGGACCTGAATAGGGCTGTGCCTTCCCTCCACAATGCTGGCTCCACCCCCTGTGGTGCGTCTGATGTCCCTAGCCTGTCCTGTGAAAGGAGAGAGGAGCTGAGCAAAACAAAGTGCTCCAAAGCTCCCCCCAAACCAGTTGTATCTGGTTCCCCCAAACCCTGTGCTGTGACACAAAGGAAAATGCTGTATAAAAGAAGGGGCTGTGACCCCATGAAAGTGTGCAGTTCCTGGTTGCTGGTCCTACGGGGCGTGCTGCTGTTGGGGCCCAGGGGGGGCTGCCAGGAGGGCTTGCCTCCCTGGGCCCTGCATTGCCCCTTCACCTTTGAGGACTTTTTGCTTCATGTAGCGCCTGGAAGCGCTATCCTGTAATTGCCCAGCCGAGCAGGAGCGGGGGCTGTGCAGCGCGAGGCTGTTCGCCTCGTGGGAGGGAATCCCGATGCGAGGGATTCCCCCGTGATACTCAAGTGCGCGGGTACCCACCCCGCGTCTTTGCCTTTACCGATGGAGCGGGAGCCCACCCCGCTCTATATATTAATTTCCGAGGAGCCTACCCCTCATGGCCGCAGCCGAGAAGAAAACGTTGCCGGGCCGCTGCCAGCGCGGCCCGGAAGTCAGGCAACCTTGCCTGCGACGTGGGCGGGGCCGGCGGCAGGACCGGAAGTGATGGCGGTACCGGTGCGGGGGCTCCCATGAGCCGAGGGGAGCCCGGTGTGCAGAGAAAGGGAGAACGGGAGCCCACCCCGCCTCCCGGCGAAGCACCGGAGAAGTCCTGAGCCCTAGGAGAGGGCCCAGGCAGAAGAACAGTGATGGAGCCTCCAGGCTCCACGGTGAAATCCCGGTCCCAGGAGGGGGACCGGGTGAAGAGGAGCACACGCCCAGAGAGAGCCTCCCCGACCAGAGCCGGTGAGTAGGGCTCCGTGGGGGCGGCGGCTCTTGGGTATTGTGGTACCCGTGGGGCACGGAGTCAGAGCGGCCCCGTCTGGCAGCGGGCCGCTCCAACGTTGGGCATACCTGCTCCCAGATCGGAGCATATTGTCGGTGCTCGTGCTCCCGCCCCAGCTGCCCCGCCTGACAGTGGGCAGCTGCAGCATTTTGCCGCATTCTCCTGGCGACAGAGTCCCAGTGGGGACCCCAAGGGCACAGAGGTGCCCAGGCCGCATTTGAGGGTCACAGCTGCGCCGCACCAGCGCGGGCAGCTGCTGAGGATGGGGCCTGTTGGCTTCCAGAGGGTCCCAGAGTCTTGGGGCATATCGAGGCGCATTGTCGGTGCCTGGGCGGTCCCGCCAGAGAGCGGGCCGCCCCAACGATGGGGGCATGTGTTGATTGTCATGTGGGGGTCCAGAGGGCACAGAGGTGCCGGGCCCCCTTGATAAGAAGTGCCACAGCTGCACCGCACCAGCGCGGGCAGTTGCAACCCTTGGGCACAATGAATCCAAAGTCCCCGAGGGAGACAGGAGGCACAGAGGTGCCAGGCCTTCCCGTGATTCACAGCGGCCCAGCAAGTAGTGGGCAGCTGCAACGTTTAGGCAACAGGTCTGAGGGGGCATTCTGGCATAAGATAGGAGTGAGGTGCACTCCTCTGCCCCAGCGCAATTACGCGCTTTTGGATATTGCTGCATTGGCAGCTGAACTCTGACTTTGGACATAGGGCATGTGAGCCCTAGAGAAGGCCGTTGGCCAGGAGGGTCAGGGATTATGTGGTGCTAGGAAATGTGATGCATTTACCCTGATTTACGCACCCTGTGTTATACCTCTAGCTGTGTGTTCAGATTGAGGTTGGTTGGCATATTATGGTTTATGCTAGTGATTTTATTATTACCTAATGCGTTTAGGTTGTGAGTTATTCTCTACTGTGATTTACGCCCCTAATGTGAGTTATACTTAGGAGGTTAGGGTCTAATGTGTTTAGACTGATGAGAGGATTGCATCATGTATTTATGCTGGTGAGGTTGGCGCAGAATGTAATTCGCGCCTAATGTGATACCGTGCATAATGTAGTTTCTGTTACAGGCGGATGCTAAGTACAGGGGTTACCAGTGATTACTGGTTGTACGTTTATGATGTGTTCTACAGTTATTATAAGTGATACATATTCTAAGTTCGCTTTGTGCTGGTTCTGACAGTGGTCCAGTTGGCCCTGTCAGGTGTAAATAATCCCTTGTAAATATGACCTAGTGCCAGGTGGCACCACGTATATTATGTGAGTACTATTCTAATGTGTTATGATAATACAAAGGCTATTTTTGATATAACCTTGTGTGGAGTTCCTTCTTGTGGTGTGCCTGGTATGTTGTTGCTGTGTGCGTGCGCAAACGCTTTACACATTGCCTCTGGGATAAGCCTGACTGCTCGTGCCAAGCTACCAAGGGGGTGAGCAGGGGTTATCTTTGGCGTGTAACTCCCTCGCCCTGACTAGAGTGGTGGTCTCTGCCTGGCTTTGGCGCAAGCCTTAGCCAACCAGAGATCCCATTTCTAACACACACGCTTCCGGAAGCGTACGTGAGGGTATTGTGGACAAGCACAAGTACTACTCAAGCGTCCCGCAGATAAGCCGCCCCACTCGTTGGTCGCGCCATGTCATAAGGTTTCTGCACATACAGAGCTATGCACAGGATAATAGGACCTCGGAATATAGTGGTGAGCCAACCATAGACCTTAGCACCCAAAACCCCAACCCAACTAGCCTTAGCGTCCCATTAGCACCAATGTACCAATGATTAGACAACCCAGAACACGGTGTCTCTCTCTCAGGACTCGCAGAGGCAAGAACACTCTTTCGTCACTCACTCGTACCTGTCCACAACGTGCGTATTAAGAGACACTGTATAATTCAAAACGTTTATTTCGACTTACGTGCTCTAAGATACATTACACGTGTCAGTACTACTAGCATAATACATATGAATAATATACTCAGCATAGTTACAACTCCATAGAATACAAACGGGGAAAGCATCTCATAAAGCAGTGGATATATGTCTAACTAACATTACCACCCTCCCCGTGCTGGAAGCTAGTTTATTATACAAACAGAAGACCTTTGAGCTTTGACTAGCGAACCCCCATACCTCAGTCTCTAGATGCAAAACTACATCAGCAGACAATCACAGCTCCTCTCTCTGGAAAGATCGTCTCCAAGTGCTCTAGAGCGGGCGAACCGTATTATTAAAAGCACACTAATTTCTCCATGGCAGCTGTACATGGTGTTATGTCTAGGTGCGAGGGACGGGCCAAATCAGTAAGAACCAGGGACGTGTTATTCGACCTTGTAACTGTTGTTCAGACTGAGCCCAAAGGGAACAGGAGAAAAGGTGAGAAACAGAAAATGCAGATTGTTGCTAAACAACGTGGCAGAAGCAGAGGGCGACAGAACAACGGCTAAGAGTAACGTGCGCAAAAGTCATCATGGCAGCCAGGCCCGTGCCAACGTATCGAGGCAGGCCAGGAGGCCACAAACCACAAGACAGCTGTTTAGTCAGTAAGTATGTTTTTAAATGTAATTTATGTTATTTTATTTTTTGTTTAATTGGTAGTTGTAATGTTGTAAAATGTTTTGTTTGTGTTTGGTTAATTTATAGACTGAACGGTAATTATTAGTTCAAAATTAATTGGTTTCATAATTTTTTAATTTAAACAATTCTTTTGCAGTCGATGTTGTTTTTGAAATTGTTTCTTTACATATATATATATATACATAATGTGTTAACGAATTTCCTTTTACTATATTTTTGTATTCAATATTATTATAGTTCAGATATTTTTACCAGCAATATTTGTATTAGCGATATTGTTGAAATTCTTGCTTATGTATAGGGTGATGATATTTTAGCGAGCAATATTTTGTGGGTGATATTGTATTAGTTCAATATTCTGGTGCTCAACATTGTGACATATAAACTGTGTCCGGAGGCACTCTTTTGGTATCTGTCTTATGTAGCACCCTTTTCTAATTTTCCTGTTCTTCATTGTAATCACATTGCTGTAAATGATGTTACCCCTGTGTGAGATGTACAGTTAGTGTTCTTACCTCTTATTTATTAGATACATTATCTCTTTACATATGAGTGTTGTTTCTAAAGAGGTGGAACAGTCGTTTGTGCTTACAGATATAGATTGCTCTCTAAATAAACAATGCATTGAATATCTACTTTGCCAATCCTGTCGAGCCTGCCCTTCACACAATTCTTCCCCTGCACCGACTCTTTATCGCATGTGCTCGGCTAACTTGGGTCTGGCCACACTTTGACTCCTGGGTGGTTGTGGCTCCCTGAGAGGTCTGAGCCTGTGTTTTAGGATGGCTGCTTGGCCCTGACCATCCTTGCTCACTCACCCGGAGGGGCTTTGAAGACTACCCCCTCATTCACAGCTATTGGTTGAGTGAGTCTTTTACCGACCGGGTGTGCCTGCCTTCCTCGCCCAATCCATATTGGTATATTTGTGGTATTTCTTTCCTCAGTCACTTTGTTTTCATTTTCAGATGTTTTTCATCTCACCTCTAGTTTATCACTTATACTTCATTTTATTTTGGTGTTATTTTGCCATCTAAGATGGCCACCAGGTTCGCCCATCAACTTTCACAAACATTGAGATAGTTCTATCTGCATTAACACAAAAACAGAAATTAGGCTTCTCAGCCTTTCTATGCAGTAGCTCTCTCTCCTGCTACTAAAAGGGCAGCCATCTTTGAAGTGGACCCCTTCATTCTCTTTTATTGCCCCCGGCCTCTTGTCCCAGACATGAAACCATCCTATACCAATAGGCTGAACTCCCGACTGTCCCCTGCAGGGAACAACTCATTTAGAATAAATTATCCTCCTAACTCAACCAAAATCACCACTAAAAATCCCAAACATAAAATTCTCAAACTGAATAAAGAAACACATATTACAGAGCTCTACTTCTGCTACAACAAGGGAACTATACTGGATGATCTTATCTTCATCACTAATCATTTTGCTCAATAGAGGAAAGTGCTATCCTCTTTACTCTGCATCACCACCACCAAGTAAAAACTACACAGCTATAAATTCACAATTGCGTCCTCACCTTTGTACAATGCTGAAGCCAGCATGTCCATCTCTAACAACGGCACCGTGCTCTTTCAATATCCCAATCGCAACTTGGAACTCTTCAACGATCTCTTCTCCTACAACAAGAACAAGTTAGACATGGTTACAGCCCATGCCTCCTCATCCCAACTCCCCACTGACTCCCTTCCCTGTGCTAACCACATCCCTTTGACCCCCCTCCCACTTCATCCCACTTCTCTCCCCGGTGGACACCCACTCATTCACGGGTATAATTACAATCCAAAATACCCCTTCCTCTCTCGATAATGCTGACATTTCCGTACGACAACATCACTCCAACAAAACACTCCTTCCTAACGTACTAGGGAACCCTGTATAAACACTCCTCTCTACGGGGACAATATTTACACCACTCCCAATCAGCTAGCCAATGTTAAGAATCCAATAGTGAACACTACTTACGTTGGTTGTCCCAACTATCCTGATTTGGCCAGATCTCAAAATCACAGTGCTCCCACCAGTAAGGAGTTCATTAGGAGTCTCTACATTTACTTTACACGTGTTACTATAAAATTGGATCTACAGCTGATTAGGGCTTAATCTAGTGCATATCTCCTTTAACTTGGAACATTATTATGACTCATCTCCAGAACCGCAACATCCCTATTCCAAAATGCCCTACTGCTGCTAGCTCTGCCAACACCTGGGCTCCACAACCTGGGGGTGGATTACGATGCTATCTGGAATTTCTCTGAACGGCATCGGATTCGGTTGAAACCGATTCGGAAGCCTTGTTTCAGACCGACTCGGACACATTTCCTGATGAGTGATCATGATGTCCCAAAAGCGCCCAAACTGTCTGACTAGGTTCCGAAAGGCATTATTGTGAGAAGTTGGCCTGGTATATGCTGTCCACTAATTATAGTGGGCACCTTGCACCAGTCCAAACAACCCCTTATTGGAGATAGGTTAAAGACAACCTTATTGAAAGCTATCCTAGTGGTAGCTATGGAGAGCAGCCTTCAGGCTAAGTCTTGAAGGAATGTAAAGCAGCTTGTTTTACCAGTCTATAATCTCTTGAGTGACCAAATGAAAGAGCACCACACCAGGTATATATTCAAAATATATGTATTTATTGCTAAACACACCCCTCTAGTCTCTTTATGAGGCTAGAGTTCGAAGATACATAAGTTAGAAGTTATTTAAACACAGTAATAGCACAAATACACGTTTGCGCCCTAGGGGCATACCAAACCATATACCAATAAAGTGGTATAAGAACCACGACTGAACTAGACACTAGGCCTAGAGCCTCTAGAAGTGCTTGGACCACAAGGAACCACCCAAGGTAGTGACACAGGGGACCCACGGGAGACGCGTGCAGTGTAAATACACAACCGCGATACGCCGTTGACTTCTATGGAGAAAGTCGCGATCAGGAAATTAAAGAAAAGGGACACTTAAAGGAGGACTTGGAGCAAACCCTTTGAGATCTAAGTACTTTGAAGAGTCTCTACCCATGGGAGCACCGGAGTACTCGTGTTACCTCACCCAGGGAAGCCGGGTGCATAGGTGTCTTTCGGGGTCGGGTTTCGTCGTCGATTTGAATGGCGATCTGCTGCAAAGTGCTGCTGGCGACCAAGTGGAAAGTGTCCGGGTGGATCCAAGAGTGGATCGGAGATCTGAAGAACCTGAAAGCAGAGGGGACAGAGTCTGGGTCACTAGCCAGTGACCAGGAAGGCGATGGACAGATGCCCACCGATGTCGAGTGCTTCAGGTGCATTGATGGTCGTCTTGACTCTTCAGCCACGAGGTCCAGGAGGCGTTGTCGGCGACCAGGAGCAGGATTCGGGCTGGTACACGATGTCTGTCGAGTGCTGAGGTGTCGGCGACCGGATTGGACCCAACAAGCCTTGGCAACGGCAAGTCTCGATGCAGAGGAAGATCGTCAATGGTGCAGACCAGCAAGGTCTGAGGAACTCACCCAATGAGGGTAAGTGAGGACAGGCCTGGAGCAACCAGGATGCCAAGTAAGAAAAAGATTGGCCTTCGTTAAGGGCTACTAGCCAACGGGCTAGAGACCGCAAAGGAGCCTCGAGACGTCGCACGTGGATCTGGCTCACAGGACACTCGTGGAGTGGAGGCCAGTGATCTTCGGTGCAGTTGGTGCTGGAGGCTAGGGCTACTCGGAGCCCAAAGCACGACTTCATGGGAGACCCAGAAGAGGATGCACTTGCAAATGTGCTTGGTGTCCAGGGGTCACGGTCTCACATCACCCACGATAGCTACGGGCCTCAGCTTTGCTGGGGACTCAGGGTAGCCTCGGGGAAGTCTGAGAATCTACCTTTGGTGATGCGATGACTTCGGTGTCCGGTGGGAGCTTCAGAAATGCGAACCAGACAGATGCTTCTTTGGTGCCTGCCAAGCAGGGGAGTCACTCCTTGACCCCAAGGGAGATTCTTCTGTCCTCTAATCGTGAGTAGAGCGTCGAAGGTCCAGGATTCTGTTTCAGAGTTTCGTCCAGGGATAATCTAAAGTCCTAAGGACTGGGTTCCTATACTTATACCAAGTTTAGGGGTTGGACTACTCTGTGGCCCCACCTATGGGTGGGTCAGGGCAGAGGGGTGGCTACACCCCTTTCCCTTTGTCCAGTTCGCGCCAAAGCAGGGGCTGCAAGCCCCTGATCCGGTTTGAACTGGGGTATGCACTAGGGACACCAAGTGTGCCCCCAGTGCAGGACTTCAAAGCACCAGAAAGTGCTCCCGCCCAGCCCCAATACACATTATCCTGTCTGGGGAGGTGGTCACACCTCCCTGGGACAGGAAACCTATTGTCCAGGCCTCCCCTGCCGGAGTTTCATCCAGCAGCAGGAGGCCAGACTTGTGTCTGTGGCAGTAGCATCCATTTTGTGATGCCAGGCTTTAGAAAGAAGTTACCGGCCAGGCCAGGGTTAACATGTCTCTCCCTCTAGAAGGGTGGAATGCTACCCCCGCCGCCAGAATTGGCGGGGGTAGTATTCCAAGATGTTTGACACCAAACACGACATGTTTAGGTGCAGCCATTCCAAAGTTAGCATTTAACACGAGGTTATAATGCGCTTAAGAGTATATGGTCAGGCTGCACTACAAACAGCATCAGAGAAGGGTCTCCGAACGCTGCAGAGGGGCCCTGCTCATGCAGGGGCACCCTCTCACATAGGAACCATGCACTCTGCCTTTAGGATTGATAAGGCCTGCCTTAGGAGTGACTTATAGGTTTATATGTGTGTATGTATTTAGTGATATAGGTAACCTATATCACAGTAAGAGGTGCATGCACCACCTTACCCAGGCTGCAGTAGCAGACCTGTGGTGTCAGTTTGGATGGCCTTCCAGGGGTGGCATAATACATGCTGCAGCCCCTGGCAGGCCTCTGAGGTACCTATGCCCTTGGTACATAGTATACCATATACTAGGGACTTATAAGGGCACTCTAGATTCCAATCAGTGATGTGCCTAAGGCACATGGAAACCTTTTACAGAGAAAGCAGATAGACTGGGGCCCTGAATAGCAGGATCCCAGTCCAACTAAGTCATAAACCAGCAAAACACCATAAAAAAGTGGGTGCAACCATATAGTCAGATTCCACCTTCCTACATAACCCCCCAAACGAAAGGAGATAAGGCTAACCTTGGCCAGTTGAGCCTTCATTGACTAAGTGGTCATATAAGGAAGCACCTGCACTAGCATGGTTGCCCCCTGTCTTATGGTCCACTAAGCAATCCCTCACCCTAAGGGTATGAGAGGGTCTCCACCATGGGGAATCACTACCTGTGGTGTGCTTAGGTAAAGTACAAGGCTGGTGAGGTGTCTGAGTAGGGATGTGAGGCCCTAGGAATGTTGGCCTCAGCTTCCTCAGATCACTGGTCACCATGTATGCCTGTCTTTCCATGACTGAGTTGCACTTTGCTCTAAGGGTCAACCTTTGGCTGCCTACAGCTGGGGGTTGGGTCCCTTTGGATGGACTACTGGAGGGACAGGGCAGGTTTGGAACCTTCAGGTCCCAGGTTTGCCCTTGCCTACCAGAGTCCTTCTGGGGAGGTCCCTACATAAAGGCATGGGGGATCCCTCAGTGTGTAGAGGAGTTTTCACCTGGCTAGGGCTACTAGACTGGGTGCCCCTAATCTGCTGATGGGGGTTCCTCTGGACAGGGGGCCCTGGGGGTCCACTGACCTCCCTGACCTCTGCAGCCCTGGGCTGGCTGAGGCAGGGTAGAGAGGGGCAGGTTACCTGCTCCAGACTGGGTACCACCTTGGAAGGGTCCTCTGCCATCAGGGGTGTGGCCAGGCCAGGCCTGACTACCTCTGGGGCAGTTCCTTCACTAGGGGTAGGGTCAGTTCCCTGAGGAGGCTGACCCTTACCTACTGTCTGGAGGGAAGAAGACTTTTCTTCAACCCTTGTGCTCTCTTTTGGGGGGAGTGGGCCATTCTTTCAGGCTCCATCTCTCCAAATTCTTGGGCTGGGGCTGTGGCCATTACAGCCCCACTAACCTTTACAGGGACGCCCAACATCCTAAGGTGGGTTTGGTGTTCAACTTCAGCCCAGGCTGAAATCTCCAGATCATTGCCCATCAGGCAATCTACAGGTAAGGTGGGGGACACTGCCACTCTCTTTGGGCCTGTGACCCCCTCCCAGCTGAGATTGACTATGGCCATGGGGTGATCTGTTCTGACACCATCAATGTTGGTCACCTGGTATTTAAACTCAGGTAAAAGCTGGTGAGGGGGACTAGTTTCCCTGCCACCATGGTGACACTAGCCCCTGTGTCCCTAAATGCCACAGCTTTCTGACCATTAATCATTGGCTCCAGTCTGTACCTGCCCATTGCTGTGGGACCCATGGTAAAGGTGGCAAATCCTACACCACCATCAGAGTCAGAGGAGTCTGTTGAGGGTCCCTGTCTGAACCAGGGCCCACCTCTGTTCCTGTTGCAAAAGCACCTAACTTTTTGGGTGCACTACTCCCAACTGGAGGATTACTACTGGTAGTACCAGGAGGGGGTAGTAGTTGCTGGGGGAACATTTTCTTTATTGCCAATCCTGGGGCAACTGGGATCAGATTTCCAGTGCCCAGGCTTTTTACAGACATGGCAATGTGGTTTCTTTTCAGGAGAGGAAGGAGTTTGGGACCCACCCCAGAAGAGGAATTTTGGGGCCCTGTAGTGGACTTATCCTTAGATTTATCCCCACCTTTCTCTTGGGACTTAGTAGAATCTTTCTTCTGGTCACCACCCTGATTTCTAGTTTTTACTCTGGTTCTGACCCATTTGTCTGCCTTCTTTCCCAATTCTTGGGGAGAGATCAGATCAGAGTCCACCAGATACTGGTGCAAAAGCTGGTTTTGACAATTATTAAGGATCTGCTCCCTCATAATCAAATTGTACAATCCTAAAAAGTCATGCACTTTGTTGCCATGTATCCAACCTTCCAGAGCCTTTGTAGCACAATCTACAAAATCAACCCAGTCTTGAGTCTGAGCTTTTTGGGTGTCTCTGAACTTCAACCTATACTGTTCAGTGGTTAGGCCAAACCCATCTATCAGAGCACTCTTCAAGACTGTGTAATTGTCAGCATCCTCTTCTCTTACAGTGAGGAGCTTGTCTCTACCTTTGTCTGCAAAGGAGAGCCACAAGATTGCTGCCCACTGCCTCTGGGGGACCTTCTGAACTTTACAGGCCCTCTCCAGTGCAGTTATCCATTTGTGGATGTCATCCCCACTCTGGTAGGGAGGGACAATCTTGTTTAGGTTTCTATGGTCATAAGACCTTTCCCTATCTCTAGGGATATTGCTGCCACCATGGGACTCTAGTCCCAACTTTCTTTTCTCTCTAAAGAGATCTAGGGACTCCCTGTCTAAGGCTACTTGCTTCCTTCTGAGTTCAAGCTGAGCTTCCTCATATTGAATCAGCCTTGTTCTCCTCTCATGAGAGGATTCCCTCCTATGAGATGAGACAGAGCTCCCTATTGAGGTGCCAGAGTGGTAAGACTCCTGAGAAGGAGATCTAGACTTTCTGGGCACACTCTTAATCCTTCCTGGGGGGACAAAGAGGGCATCATCCTGATTATCCTCTTCATCTTCCTCAGGAGGGATTGGGTTATCCAGGTCAGGGTCATTTTCACCCTCCTGGCCAGTTTCAGAGGGGGCTGGGGGTATTTCTACCCCTGGTCCCATCCTCATCTTCTGCCCCACCCTCAGCTCCTACCCCTTCAGTCCCCAAGGGCTTACTAAGGTTATAAGCCACCAACAACTCTTTAAGGTGTTGGGTGGTGGGACTTTGGCCTGTCCATATTTTTCTCAACTTACATAATGCTCTCAATTCCAAGAATGGGAGTGTATCATACTTGGAGGGTGGAAGCTCAGTGGCTTCCTGCAAGGATTCTTTAGATCCTACCCTTAAAGACATTACTAGTGTGGTGTGGTGTTAGACTTGGCATCTTTTGGCGTGTTTCCCCTGACTTTTTGCTTTCTGACCTCCCGGTTTTGACTCTGTTTTTGCTGGTGTAATGATTCTGCGCACTTTCCTCACTGCGGTCCAGTGGGAAAGTGCAAGTGCTCCTGTATAAAATGTGTATGGATTGGTGTTTCCATGATTGGCCTATTTGGTTTATGTGTCAGTCCCTTGTAAAGTGCACTGCGAGTGCCAGGGCCTATAGACCAAATGCTGTTGGTGGGCTGCAGCACTGGATTGTGCCACCCACGCAAACAGCCCGTAAAGTGTAACTCGGGCCTGCCACCGCAGAGCCTGTGCGCAGCCTGGGGCTGCCATGTCGACTTGGCAAGTGCACACACTTGCAAGTCCCCAAACCTTCCCTTTGCTACATGTTAGTCACCCCTAAGGTAGGCCCAAGTTACCCCTGTGGGCAGGGTGCGGTGTATGCGAAAGGTAGGACATGCCCGGGTGTGTGCGGCATGTCCTGATAGTGAATTACAGCCTAGTTCGTTTTCACTATTGCAAGGCTACCTGTTCCCCTAGGCCAGAACGGGCAGTTTTGATTATTACAGTTTATAATCCTAACTGACCCCGGGAACATGGTAGAAATTCGAGTTTAGTATGCCTGGACTCAGAATGATAAAATGCAGCTTTTAGTGAAGTTGGTTTTAACATTCTGTGTTTGAAAATACCACTTTTAGAAAGTGGGTATTTTCTTGTCTAACCATCCAAGCCTGCCTCTGCGAGGTTGTGTATTCCTTGTCTGGAGTGTGAGTGACAGGGGCTGGGGGATGCCAGGAGACAGGGTGAGTCAGCGCAGGGCTGAATAGCAAGATCTACATGTAGATGGGTGGGAGGGGTCGCACCTGGGCCCTGAATAGGACAGTGCCTTCCCTCCACAATGCTGGCTCCACCTCCTGTGGTGCGTCTGATGTCCCTGGCCTACTCACTGAAAGAAGGGACGGAGACTTGTCAACAAAGTGCTCCAGAACTGGTTTGGACTAGGCAAAGGCCTCTCTGCCTTCAGAGAACAAAGGAATTTGGGATATAAATATTGGGGCCCTGACCCCATGAATTTAGATCTCGCTGGAATCAAGGAACCTGCCAAGACGAAGAGCTGGAAGAGCTGCCAGGAGGAGTACTGCCCCTTTGCTGTGTTGTTGCTTTGTTGGGTTGGCCTGCAGTTGCTGCTTCTGTCTTGGGCAGTGAAAGGACTGGACTGAACTTTCTACAAACTTGTGCTGAGTATCTCCAAGGGCCTGGAACCGAGCTGGCCTCCTGTTAAGAAGTCTCAGGGACTGCAAAGACTTCACAAGCCTCTGGGTACCGCTTCTGGAACGCTGTTTCAGTTGCCACAGAGGAAGGGACCTGCAACCGACTCCGTCAACCGAATCCATCCCTGGCCGGTGACCTGTTTGCACCGCAGACCGCATCGCCCCGCTTCGCATCGCAACCCTGGTCTCACCGTGGGCGACGTCCGACGCCGCCAACATCGAGCCGCTGCTTGCACCGTGACCTGTGGGCACCGCAGTTCGCATCGCATCGCTTCACTGAACCAACCGGACCCGACCGACGAGGTCGCTGCAACTGGCTCAAGAGTCGTGACCGCACCGCAGTTGGGGCACCGCTCGCACGTCTGCGACGCACCGCTCCGACTCGCACCGCTGTCCGACGCCAGCTCCCGCACTCCGGCTTGGTCGCCTGCATCGCAACCTGTCAGCACCGCATCGAGCATCGTCTCGCCCTGCATCGCACGCCTTGGACTCACCGACTCCGTCTGCACGACGCTCATCGAGCCGCTGCCTGCACCGCATCGAGGGACACCGCACCTTGCATCGCTCCGTCTTGCACCGCAACCGCGACGAACGCCGACCGGCTCGTACACTCCGTACCAGCCACAACGAGAAAGGTACTGTAACCGAGTCTGTTCACGACTCTGCTGGCCCGTATCGACGCGGTCGGCTGGAACTGTTAGACTCTGTGGTTCTCAGCATCACGGTAGGCTCGGACGGAGCTACCGACTCGTACGAACTTTGCTTTTGTGCTATTCCTGCAAAGAAGAAGTTAACGTATCAAGTATTCATTCGTAAAGTACAGTATTGTGGATTTTTGTCGTAATTGGTCTTGTCTTGAGGATATAAAATATTGGTTATTTTTCTAAACTGGTGTGGTGTCCGTTTGTAGTGCTTACACTGTATTACTGTTGGTTATGTGCAAATGCTTTACACACTGCCTCTGAATTAAGCCTGACTGCTCGTGCCAAGCTACCACGAGGGTGAGCAGGGGTTACTTCACGAGTGTAACAACCCTTACCCTGACTAGGAAGAAGGGTCTCTACTTGGACAAAGGTGCAAGCCCTTGCCAACTAGAGATCCCATTTCTAACATTGGTTGTCAGCGTTGAGGATAGGACTTGTGTTTGCACTTGACTTACAGTGATTGGTGTGCACTACTACCATATCGCAGACCATTACGTACCACATACTGGTTCTTTTTCTTTTGGCCTATTTTTGATCTTGCCAGTTTTCAACTCACTACTTTTGTCATGCCTGAATCAATTGCATCATCCGTTGCATCTCTGGAAGTTATCTTTGAGGAGGATAGGTTGGAATCCTACGCCGTAAAGGAGCTACGAGCGATTTGTAAAAACTTGAAAGTCCAAATTAAAGGCCTCACAAGGAAGGAGGAGCTACAGAAGGCGCTGAGGGCCTGGGTAGCAGCCAGACATGCCAATGGGCAGCCTGGTAATCTCAGTGAGGAGGCGGAGGAGCCTATTTCCAGGGTGGATGTGCTTTTGGGTAGGGGGAACCCGCCAGGTCAGGCAGCAGCAGTCTGTCCCCAGAGGAGCTGGAGGACAGGCGGGAGGCAAGGCAGTTTGAGCTGCAGAAGCTCAGGCTGGAGAGTGAGCGGGAGGAGAAGAGATTGGCCATAGAAGAGAGGAAGATGCTCTTAGAGCATGAGAGAGAACTGAAGGAGCTAGAACTTAGGAGTAAGTCAGGCTCAGATGGTGGCAGCAATTTGTCCAGAAAGGCAGACAGGATTGTGCACATTCCCAAGAACGTAGGCAAGGAGTTCAAGAAGGGGGATGACATACAAAGGTGGTTTCAGGGTTATGAGGCAGCCATACACATGAATGGGGTCCCTGAGGAGAATTGGGGAGCAGGATTGTGGCCACTTTTCCCTGAAGAAGCAAGGGATGCTCTGATAGCTTTGGGTAAGGGGTATCACCTCACCTATGCTGACATGAAGGATGCCCTTCTCACGAAGTATGGTCTTACTCCTGAAAAGTACAGGGATCAGTTCAGGTCCAGTAAGAAGTCTGATGCCAACACTTGGTTGGAATGTGTGGATGTGTTCTGCAGGTCTCTGGATGGTTGGGTGAAGGGCAGTAGTGTAACAGATTTTCAGGGGCTCTACAACTTGATTGCATGGGAGCACTTGTCTAGTCTATGTTTTGCAGATCTGCGCCAGCACCTAGTTGATAGTAAGCTAACTGACCCCAGGAAGCTTGCTATGGAAGCGGACCGCTGGGTGAGTACCAGGGTCCACAAGAAAGCGTTTGGGGGAGACTCAGCCAAAGGTGGGCAGGGTCCCCAGCAGAAAAGTGGGGGGACAAGGGTAAAGCACAGGAGTTCTCTAAAGGGCCCCAAACTAGTACCCAGGGTAAAAGTTCCCAGCCCCCGGTGATAAGAAGAAAGGGGTCTCTACAGGAAGCCTGTTGAGACCGGCCCCCGTAAGTGTTATGCATGTGACCAGGTAGGTCACTTTAAGGGGACCCCAAGTGCCCGAAGGGGACACAGCCACCCACCGGAGGACAGTCCAAAGTGTTGGCTAGTGTAGCGCTTGGGGAGGAGGGGTGCCCACAGGAGGGTGGGGATCCCGCAGAAATGACCCTTGTCTCACTAGGGGACAGGGAGATGGTCCTAGGAAACCAGGTGCCCCCTAACACAAAGAAATATAGCACCTGGGTGACCATTAATGGGAACAGGGTAGAGGCTCTCAGAGTCACTGGAGCCAGTGTGACCTCAGTCCGGTGTCACCTGGTGTCTGAGAAGCAAGTAGTCCTAGGAGCATTCCACCAAGTAGTTGCTGTCGACAACTCTGAGCGCCAGTGTATGGTGGCGCAGGTTCCCTGTGAATGGGGGGGTCTCAGGTCCCTTGAGGGTGGTTGTGAGCCCTACCATGCCTGTAGATTGTCTGCTAGGAAACGACCTGGAGCAGTCCTCGTGGAAGGAGGTTGAGCTCAGGTCGCACTTGGAGATGCTTGGGTTGCCAGAGTGGGCATGCGTGTCTACTCGGTCAATGGCAGCCAGAAAGGGTGATCAAGAGGACTTGGAGCCTGAAACAGTGGCCCAAGTCCCTGCCAAGAGAAAGGGCAGGGGCGCGGGAAACCGGCCCCGAAGTTCCCACGGACCAGGAGGAGGCGGACCTCGAGGGGACGCCCCGGTGCCTACAGGGGAGCAGGTGGCCGAACTGGGAGACATCTCTGAGCTGACCCATTGGCAGCAAGAAGGGGGTCCCACCAGGGAGGAGTTCTGCAGGGAGCAGAGCGAGTGCCCTACTCTGGAGGGTCTGCGGCGGCAGGCTGCAGACCAGGCAGCTGGTAATCAGTCCGGGTCACATCTGATCTACTGGGAGAGTGGTCTCCTATACAGTGAGCCTAAGGTTGCTGAGCCTGGGTCAGCCCGTGTGCTGGTGGTACCCCAGCGCTTCAGGACCTTCCTACTGGGTCTGGCTCATGACGTGCCTTTGGCAGGACATTTGGGGCAGGACAAGACCTTTGACAGGCTTGTCACCCACTTCTTTTGGCCCCAAATGCGAAGGCAGTCAGATGCACACTGTAGGTCTTGCCAAACTTGCCAGGCAAGTGGTAAGAGTGGGAGGAAGGTCAAAGCTCCTCTCCAACCTTTTCCTGTTGTTGGAACACCCTTTGAAAGGGTAGGGATGGATATAGTGGGGCCACTGGATCCCAAGACAGCCATGGGCAACAGGTACATCCTGGTCTTGGTGGACCATGCCACCCGATACCCGGAGGCAATCCCTCTCAGGACAACGACGGCGCCAGTGGTGGGCCGGGCGTTAATGGGGATCTTTTCCCGTGTGGGATTCCCCAGAGAGGTGGTTTCCGATAGGGGGACCAATTTCATATCGAAGTATATGACATCCCTGTGGAAGGAGTGTGGTGTAACCTACAAGTTCACCACTCCTTACCACCCACAAGGAAACGGTCTGGTGGAGAGATTCAACCAGACCTTGAAAGGCATGATCAAGGGTCTAACAGAACCCATGAGGCGTAAGTGGGACGTCCTCTTGCCATGCCTACTCTTTGCATACAGGGAGGTGCCTCAGAAGTCTCTTGGGTACAGCCCCTTTGAGCTCTTGTATGGCCACCCTGTCAGAGGACCTCTGAGTTTGGTAAAGGAAGGCTGGGAGGCGGCTCCCAGGAAAACTCCCCAGGATGTATTTAGCTACATGCTGGCCTTTAGAAACCAAACTGCCCGCTTCAGGAAACTCACTCAGGCGAACCTAGAAGCAAGCCAGGAAGAAATGAAGAGATGGTATGACCAGAACGCCACTCTGGTCGAATTTCAGCCTGGGCAAAAAGTGTGGGTCATGGCCCCAGTGGCACCTTGTGCCTTGCAGGACAAGTGGACTGGGCCATACGAGGTAAAGGAGCGCAAAGTGACGTCACCTACCTGGTGGATTTGCAGGCTCCAAGGAACCCTTTGAGGGTCCTTCACGTGAACCGCCTCAAGCCCCACTTCGAGAGGTCCGAAGTGAGTATGCTCTTGGCGACAGATGATGGGGTGGAAGAGGAGAGCGAGCCTCTCCCTGACCTCCTGTCTACCAAGGAGCATGATGGGTCAGTAGAGGGTGTGATCCTCTCCCCTACTCTGACTCAGGAGCAGCAGGGGGACTGTCGCCAGTTGTTGGGACAGTTCGCCCCACTGTTCTCTCTGACCCCCGGTGTTACTCACTGGTGTACCCATGACGTGGACACCGGTGACAGCCATCCTGTGAAGCACAAAATTTACAGGTTGACTGACCGGGTCAGAGCCAGCATCAAGGAGGAGGTCTCTAAGATGTTGGCGTTAGGGGTGATTGAGCCCTCCCACAGTCCTTGGGCCAGCCCAGTGGTCTTGGTCCCAAAGGCTGCGGCGCCCGGTGCCACTCCAGAACTCCGGTTTTGTGTGGACTACCGTGGGCTCAATGCCGTCACCAGGACTGACGCGCACCCCATCCCCAGAGCTGATGAGCTCATTGATCGGTTGGGAGCTGCCCGGCTCCTCAGCACGTTTGATTTAACGTCTGGGTACTGGCAGATTGCCTTAACCGATGGGGCCAAGGAGAGATCAGCATTCTCAACCCCAGAAGGTCATTACCAATTCCGGGTGATGCCCTTTGGGTTGAAGAATGCCCCTGCCACCTTTCAGAGGTTGGTCAATCAGGTGTTGGCTGGGCTGGAGGATTTCAGTGCCGCCTACCTGGATGACTTTGCTGTGTTCAGTTCCAGCTGGGAAGAACATTTACAGCACCTTGAGAAAGTGTTGAGGGCTCTGCAAGGTGCAGGCCTCACGATCAAGGCCAGTAAGTGCCAGATCGGGCAGGGTTCTGTGGTGTACTTGGGGCACCAGGTAGGAAGCGGCCAGGTGGCGCCCCTACAACCCAAGATTGACACCATTCTGGCTTGGGAGCCCCCAAGACCCAGACAGAGGTGAGAGCCTTCTTAGGTCTCACCGGTTACTATAGGACATTTGTTAAGGGCTATGGCACCATCGTTGCCCCCTTAACAGAGCTGACCTCTAAGAGGCAGCCCAGGAAAGTGATCTGGACTGAGTCCTGCCAGAAAGCTTTTGATGCCCAGAAGGCAGCCATGTGCACGGCGCCCGTGCTCAAGGCACCTGACTTCTCCAAAGAATTTGTCGTGCAGACTGACGCTTCAGAGCATGGTGTGGGAGCGGTGCTCTCACAACTGAACGAAGAGGGCCTGGATCAGCCTGTAGTCTTCCTTAGCAGGAGACTACTTCCCAGGGAACAGAGGTGGAGTGCCATAGAAAAGGAAGCTTTTGCTGTGGTCTGGGCACTGAAGAAGTTGAGACCATACCTGTTTGGGACTCATTTCTGGGTTCAGACAGACCACAGGCCCCTCAGATGGTTGATGCAAATGAGGGGTGAGAATCCAAAACTGCTGAGGTGGTCCATCTCCCTACAGGGAATGGACTTTACGGTGGAACACCGTCCTGGTACAGAACACGCCAACGCAGATGGTCTGTCCAGGTTCTTCCGCCTTAGTGAGGAGAACTCCAATGGGGTTGGGTAGTTCTCCCTACTTTCAGCTGGAGGGGACATGTGTTAGACTTGGCATCTTTTGGCGTGTTTCCCCTGACTTTTTGCTTTCTGACCTCCCGGTTTTGACTCTGTTTTTGCTGGTGTAATGATTCTGCGCACTTTCCTCACTGCGGTCCAGTGGGAAAGTGCAAGTGCTCCTGTATAAATTGTGTATGGATTGGTGTTTCCATGATTGGCCTATTTGGTTTATGTGTCAGTCCCTTGTAAAGTGCACTGCGAGTGCCAGGGCCTATAGACCAAATGCTGTTGGTGGGCTGCAGCACTGGATTGTGCCACCCACGCAAACAGCCCGTAAAGTGTAACTCGGGCCTGCCACCGCAGAGCCTGTGCGCAGCTTGGGGCTGCCATGTCGACTTGGCAAGTGCACACACTTGCAAGTCCCCAAACCTTCCCTTTGCTACATGTTAGTCACCCCTAAGGTAGGCCCAAGGTACCCCTGTGGGCAGGGTGCGGTGTATGCGAAAGGTAGGACATGCCCGGGTGTGTGCGGCATGTCCTGATAGTGAATTACAGCCTAGTTCGTTTTTCACTATTGCAAGGCTACCTGTTCCCCCTAGGCCAGAACGGGCAGTTTTGATTATTACAGCTTATAATCCTAACTGACCCCGGGAACATGGTAGAAATTCGAGTTTAGTATGCCTGGACTCAGAATGATAAAATGCAGCTTTTAGTGAAGTTGGTTTTAACATTCTGTGTTTGAAAATACCACTTTTAGAAAGTGGGTATTTTCTTGTCTAACCATCCAAGCCTGCCTCTGCGAGGTTGTGTATTCCTTGTCTGGAGTGTGAGTGACAGGGGCTGGGGGATGCCAGGAGACAGGGTGAGTCAGCGCAGGGCTGAATAGCAAGATCTACATGTAGATGGGTGGGAGGGGTCGCACCTGGGCCCTGAATAGGACAGTGCCTTCCCTCCACAATGCTGGCTCCACCTCCTGTGGTGCGTCTGATGTCCCTGGCCTACTCACTGAAAGAAGGGACGGAGACTTGTCAACAAAGTGCTCCAGAACTGGTTTGGACTAGGCAAAGGCCTCTCTGCCTTCAGAGAACAAAGGAATTTGGGATATAAATATTGGGGCCCTGACCCCATGAATTTAGATCTCGCTGGAATCAAGGAACCTGCCAAGACGAAGAGCTGGAAGAGCTGCCAGGAGGAGTACTGCCCCTTTGCTGTGTTGTTGCTTTGTTGGGTTGGCCTGCAGTTGCTGCTTCTGTCTTGGGCAGTGAAAGGACTGGACTGAACTTTCTACAAACTTGTGCTGAGTATCTCCAAGGGCCTGGAACCGAGCTGGCCTCCTGTTAAGAAGTCTCAGGGACTGCAAAGACTTCACAAGCCTCTGGGTACCGCTTCTGGAACGCTGTTTCAGTTGCCACAGAGGAAGGGACCTGCAACCGACTCCGTCAACCGAATCCATCCCTGGCCGGTGACCTGTTTGCACCGCAGACCGCATCGCCCCGCTTCGCATCGCAACCCTGGTCTCACCGTGGGCGACGTCCGACGCCGCCAACATCGAGCCGCTGCTTGCACCGTGACCTGTGGGCACCGCAGTTCGCATCGCATCGCTTCACTGAACCAACCGGACCCGACCGACGAGGTCGCTGCAACTGGCTCAAGAGTCGTGACCGCACCGCAGTTGGGGCACCGCTCGCACGTCTGCGACGCACCGCTCCGACTCGCACCGCTGTCCGACGCCAGCTCCCGCACTCCGGCTTGGTCGCCTGCATCGCAACCTGTCAGCACCGCATCGAGCATCGTCTCGCCCTGCATCGCACGCCTTGGACTCACCGACTCCGTCTGCACGACGCTCATCGAGCCGCTGCCTGCACCGCATCAAGGGACACCGCACCTTGCATCGCTCCGTCTTGCACCGCAACCGCGACGAACGCCGACCGGCTCGTACACTCCGTACCAGCCACAACGAGAAAGGTACTGTAACCGAGTCTGTTCACGACTCTGCTGGCCCGTATCGACGCGGTCGGCTGGAACTGTTAGACTCTGTGGTTCTCAGCATCACGGTAGGCTCGGACGGAGCTACCGACTCGTACGAACTTTGCTTTTGTGCTATTCCTGCAAAGAAGAAGTTAACGTATCAAGTATTCATTCGTAAAGTACAGTATTGTGGATTTTTGTCGTAATTGGTCTTGTCTTGAGGATATAAAATATTGGTTATTTTTCTAAACTGGTGTGGTGTCCGTTTGTAGTGCTTACACTGTATTACTGTTGGTTATGTGCAAATGCTTTACACACTGCCTCTGAATTAAGCCTGACTGCTCGTGCCAAGCTACCACGAGGGTGAGCAGGGGTTACTTCACGAGTGTAACAACCCTTACCCTGACTAGGAAGAAGGGTCCCTACTTGGACAAAGGTGCAAGCCCTTGCCAACTAGAGATCCCATTTCTAACATGTGGTGTATGCACTACCTACTCTAGTGTGGCCTACTAAACTCTCTTGAGTTGTAGAAAGGGTTGTGCTAACCCTTAACACACAACTCTAAGTTCAGTAGAACTTACTGTATTCTAAGCTTAAATTATATGTACCTTAGGTACCTTTAGTGGTTTTCAGTTGATCAATTCAATTGAGATTATCTGGTAAAACAATAGCAAGCTGGAATCCCACACGCTGCACACCAATGTGAGAAGTTGGCCTGGTATATGCTGTCCACTAATTATAGTGTGCACCTAGCACCAGTCCAAACAACCCCTTATTGGAGATAGGTTAAAGACAACCTTATTGAAAGCTATCCTAGTGGTAGCTATGGAGAGCAGCCTTCAGGCTAAGTCTTGAAGGAATGTAAAGCAGCTTGTTTTACCAGTCTATAATCTCTTGAGTGACCAAATGAAAGAGCACCACACCAGGTATATATTCAAAATATATGTATTTATTGCTAAACACACCCCTCTAGTCTCTTTATGAGGCTAGAGTTCGAAGTACATAAGTTAGAAGTTATTTAAACACAGTAATAGCACAAATACACGTTTGGGCCCTAGGGGCGTACCAAACCATATACCAATAAAGTGGTATAAGAACCACGACTGAACTAGACACTAGGCCTAGAGCCTCTAGAAGTGCTTGGACCACAAGGAACCACCCAAGGTAGTGACACAGGGGACCCACGGGGGACGCGTGCAGTGTAAATACACAACCGCGATACGCCGTTGACTTCTATGGAGAAAGTCGCGATCAGGAAATTAAAGAAAAGGGACACTTAAAGGAGGACTTGGAGCAAACCCTTTGAGATCTAGTACTTTGAAGAGTCTCTACCCACGGGAGCACCGGAGTACTCGTGTTACCTCACCCAGGGAAGCCGGGTGCATAGGTGTCTTTCGGGGTCGGGTTTCGTCGTCGATTTGAATGGCGATCTGCTGCAAAGTGCTGCTGGCGACCAAGTGGAAAGTGTCCGGGTGGATCCAAGAGTGGATCAGAGATCTGAAGAACCTGAAAGCAGAGGGGACAGAGTCTGGGTCACTAGCCAGTGACCATGAAGGCGATGGACAGATGCCCACCGATGTTGAGTGCTTCAGGTGCGTTGACGGTCGTCTTGACTCTTCAGCCACAAGGTCCAGGAGGCGTTGTCGGCAACCAGGAGCAGGATTCTGGCTGATACACAATGTCTGTCGAGTGCTAAGGTGTCGGCGACCGGATTGGACCCAACAAGCCTTGGCAACGGAAAGTCTCGATGCAGAGGAAGATCGTCGATGGTGCAGACCAGCAAGGTCTGGGGAACTCACCCAGTGAGGGTAAGTGAGGGCAGGTCTGGAGCAACCAGGATGCCAAGTAAGAAAAAGATTGGCCTTCGTTAAGGGCTACTAGCCAACGGGCTAGTGACCGCGAAGGAGCCTCGAGACGTCGCACGTGGATCTGGCTCACAGGACACTCGTGGAGTGGAGGCCAGTGATCTTCGGTGCAGTTGGTGCTGGAAGCTAGGGCTACTCGGAGCCCAAAGCACGACTTCGTGGGAGACCCAGAAGAGGATGCACTTGCAAATGTGCTCGGTGTCCAGGGGTCACGGTCTCACGTCACCCACGATAGCTACGGGCCTCAGCTTTGCTGGGGCCTCAGGGTAGCCTCGGGGAAGTCTGAGAATCTACCTCTGGTGATGCGATGACTTCGGCGTCCAGTGGGAGCTTCAGAAATGCGAACCGGACAGATGCTTCTTTGGTGCCTGCCAAGCAGGGGAGTCACTCCTTGACCCCAAGGGAGATTCTTCTGTCCTCTAATCGTGAGTAGAGCGTCGAAGGTCCAGGATTCTGTTTCAGAGTTTCGTCCAGGGATAATCTAAAGTCCTAAGGACTGGGTTCCTATACTTATACCAAGTTTAGGGGTTGGACTACTCTGTGGCCCCACCTATGGGTGGGTCAGGGCAGAGGGGTGGCTACACCCCTTTCCCTTTGTCCAGTTCGCGCCAAAGCAGGGGCTGCAAGCCCCTGATCCGGTTTGAACTGGGGTATGCACAGGGACACCAAGTGTGCCCCCAGTGCAGGACTTCAAAGCACCAGAAAGTGCTCCCGCCCAGCCCCAATACACATTATCCTGTCTGGGGAGGTGGTCACACCTCCCTGGGACAGGAAACCTATTGTCCAGGCCTCCCCTGCCGGAGTTTCGTCCAGCAGCAGGAGGCCAGACTTGTGTCTGTGGCAGTAGCATCCATTTTGTGATGCCAGGGCTTTAGAAAGAAGTTACCGGCCAGGCCAGGGTTAACATGTCTCTCCCTCTAGAAGGGTGGAATGCTACCCCCGCCGCCAGAATTGGCGGGGGGTAGTATTCCAAGATGTTTGACACCAAACACGACATGTTTAGGTGCAGCCATTCCAAAGTTAGCATTTAACGCGAGGTTATAATGCGCTTAAGAGTATATGGTCAGGCTGCACTACAAACAGCATCAGAGAAGGGTCTCCGAACGCTGCAGAGGGGCCCTGCTCATGCAGGGGCACCCTCTCACATAGGAACCATGCACTCTGCCTTTAGGATTGATAAGGCCTGCCTTAGGAGTGACTTATAGGTTTATATGTGTGTATGTATTTAGTGATATAGGTAACCTATATCACAGTAAGGGGTGCATGCACCACCTTACCCAGGCTGCAGTAGCAGACCTGTGGTGTCAGTTTGGATGGCCTTCCAGGGGTGGCATAATACATGCTGCAGCCCCTGGTAGGCCTCTGAGGTACCTATGCCCTTGGTACATAGTATACCATATACTAGGGACTTATAAGGGCACTCCAGATTCAAATCAGTGATGTGCCTAAGGCACATGGAAACCTTTTTACAGAGAAAGCAGATAGACTGGGGCCCTGAATAGCAGGATCCCAGTCCAACTAAGTCATAAACCAGCAAAACACCATAAAAAAGTGGGGGCAACCATATAGTCAGATTCCACCTTCCTACATAACCCCCCCCAAACGAAAGGAGATAAGGCTAACCTTGGCCAGTTGAGCCTTCATTGACTAAGTGGTCATATAAGGAAGCACCTGCACTAGCATGGTTGCCCCCTGTCTTATGGTCCACTAAGCAATCCCTCACCCTAAGGGTATGAGAGGGTCTCCACCATGGGGAATCACTACCTGTGGTGTGCTTAGGTAAAGTACAAGGCTGGTGAGGTGTCTGAGTAGGGAAGTGAGGCCCTAGGAATGTTGGCCTCAGCTTCCTCAGATCACTGGTCACCATGTATGCCTGTCTTTCCATGACTGAGTTGCACTTTGCTCTAAGGGTCAACCTTTGGCTGCCTACAGCTGGGGGTTGGGTCCCTTTGGATGGACTACTGGAGGGACATGGCAGGTTTGGAACCTTCAGGTCCCAGGTTTGCCCTTGCCTACCAGAGTCCTTCTGGGGGAGGTCCCTACATAAAGGCATGGGGGATCCCTCAGTGTGTAGAGGAGTTTTCACCTGGCTAGGGCTACTAGACTGGGTGCCCCTAATCTGCTGATGGGGGGTTCCTCTGGACAGGGGGCCCTGGGGGTCCACTGACCTCCCTGACCTCTGCAGCCCTGGGCTGGCTGAGGCAGGGTAGAGAGGGGCAGGTTACCTGCTCCAGACTGGGTACCACCTTGGAAGGGTCCTCTGCCATCAGGGGTGTGGCCAGGCCAGGCCTGACTACCTCTGGGGCAGTTCCTTCACTAGGGGTAGGGTCAGTTCCCTGAGGAGGCTGACCCTTACCTACTGTCTGGAGGGAAGAAGACTTTTCTTCAACCCTTGTGCTCTCTTTTGGGGGAGAGTGGGCCATTCTTTCAGGCTCCATCTCTCCAAATTCTTGGGCTGGGGCTGTGGCCATTACAGCCCCACTAACCTTTACAGGGACGCCCAACATCCTAAGGTGGGTTTGGTGTTCAACTTCAGCCCAGGCTGAAATCTCCAGATCATTGCCCATCAGGCAATCTACAGGTAAGGTGGGGGACACTGCCACTCTCTTTGGGCCTGTGACCCCCTCCCAGCTGAGATTGACTATGGCCATGGGGTGATCTGTTCTGACACCATCAATGTTGGTCACCTGGTATTTAAACTCAGGTAAAAGCTGGTGAGGGGGACTAGTTTCCCTGCCACCATGGTGACACTAGCCCCTGTGTCCCTAAATGCCACAGCTTTCTGACCATTAATCATTGGCTCCAGTCTGTACCTGCCCATTGCTGTGGGACCCATGGTAAAGGTGGCAAATCCTACACCACCATCAGAGTCAGAGGAGTCTGTTGAGGGGTCCCTGTCTGAACCAGGGCCCACCTCTGTTCCTGTTGCAAAAGCACCTAACTTTTTGGGTGCACTACTCCCAACTGGAGGATTACTACTGGTAGTACCAGGAGGGGGGTAGTAGTTGCTGGGGGAACATTTTCTTTATTGCCAATCCTGGGGCAACTGGGATCAGATTTCCAGTGCCCAGGCTTTTTACAGACATGGCAATATGGTTTCTTTTCAGGAGAGGAAGGAGTTTGGGACCCACCCCCAGAAGAGGAATTTTGGGGCCCTGTAGTGGACTTATCCTTAGATTTATCCCCACCTTTCTCTTGGGACTTAGTAGAATCTTTCTTCTGGTCACCACCCTGATTTCTAGTTTTTACTCTGGTTCTGACCCATTTGTCTGCCTTCTTTCCCAATTCTTGGGGAGAGGTCAGATCAGAGTCCACCAGATACTGGTGCAAAAGCTGGTTTTGACAATTATTAAGGATCTGCTCCCTCATAATCAAATTGTACAATCCTAAAAAGTCATGCACTTTGTTGCCATGTATCCAACCTTCCAGAGCCTTTGTAGCACAATCTACAAAATCAACCCAGTCTTGAGTCTGAGCTTTTGGGTGTCTCTGAACTTCAACCTATACTGTTCAGTGGTTAGGCCAAACCCATCTATCAGAGCACTCTTCAAGACTGTGTAATTGTCAGCATCCTCTTCTCTTACAGTGAGGAGCTTGTCTCTACCTTTGTCTGCAAAGGAGAGCCACAAGATTGCTGCCCACTGCCTCTGGGGGACCTTCTGAACTTTACAGGCCCTCTCCAGTGCAGTTATCCATTTGTGGATGTCATCCCCACTCTGGTAGGGAGGGACAATCTTGTTTAGGTTTCTATGGTCATAAGACCTTTCCCTATCTCTAGGGATATTGCTGCCACCATGGGACTCTAGTCCCAACTTTCTTTTCTCTCTAAAGAGATCTAGGGACTCCCTGTCTAAGGCTACTTGCTTCCTTCTGAGTTCAAGCTGAGCTTCCTCATATTGAATCAGCCTTGTTCTCCTCTCATGAGAGGATTCCCTCCTATGAGATGAGACAGAGCTCCCTATTGAGGTGCCAGAGTGGTTAGACTCCTGAGAAGGAGATCTAGACTTTCTGGGCACACTCTTAATCCTTCCTGGGGGGACAAAGAGGGCATCATCCTGATTATCCTCTTCATCTTCCTCAGGAGGGATTGGGTTATCCAGGTCAGGGTCATTTTCACCCTCCTGGCCAGTTTCAGAGGGGGGCTGGGGGTATTTCTACCCCTGGTCCCATCCTCATCTTCTGCCCCACCCTCAGCTCCTACCCCTTCAGTCCCCAAGGGCTTACTAAGGTCATAAGCCACCAACAACTCTTTAAGGTGTTGGGTGGTGGGACTTTGGCCTGTCCTTATTTTTCTCAAGTTACATAATGCTCTCAATTCCAAGAATGGGAGTGTATCATACTTGGAGGGTGGAAGCTCAGTGGCTTCCTGCAAGGATTCTTTAGATCCTACCCTTAAAGACATTACTAGTGTGGTGTGGTGTATGCACTACCTACTCTAGTGTGGCCTACTAAACTCTCTTGAGTTGTAGAAAGGGTTGTGCTATCCCTTAACACACAACTCTAAGTTCAGTAGAACTTACTGTATTCTAAGCTTAAATTATATGTACCTTAGGTACCTTTAGTGGTTTTCAGTTGATCAATTCAATTGAGATTATCTGGTAAAACAATAGCAAGCTGGAATCCCACACGCTGCACACCAATGTGAGAAGTTGGCCTGGTATATGCTGTCCACTAATTATAGTGGGCACCTTGCACCAGTCCAAACAACCCCTTATTGGAGATAGGTTAAAGACAACCTTATTGAAAGCTATCCTAGTGGTAGCTATGGAGAGCAGCCTTCAGGCTAAGTCTTGAAGGAATGTAAAGCAGCTTGTTTTACCAGTCTATAATCTCTTGAGTGACCAAATGAAAGAGCACCACACCAGGTATATATTCAAAATATATGTATTTATTGCTAAACACACCCCTCTAGTCTCTTTATGAGGCTAGAGTTCGAAGTACATAAGTTAGAAGTTATTTAAACACAGTAATAGCACAAATACACGTTTGGGCCCTAGGGGCGTACCAAACCATATACCAATAAAGTGGTATAAGAACCACGACTGAACTAGACACTAGGCCTAGAGCCTCTAGAAGTGCTTGGACCACAAGGAACCACCCAAGGTAGTGACACAGGGGACCCACGGGGGACGCGTGCAGTGTAAATACACAACCGCGATACGCCGTTGACTTCTATGGAGAAAGTCGCGATCAGGAAATTAAAGAAAAGGGACACTTAAAGGAGGACTTGGAGCAAACCCTTTGAGATCTAGTACTTTGAAGAGTCTCTACCCACGGGAGCAGCGGAGTACTCGTGTTACCTCACCCAGGGAAGCCGGGTGCATAGGTGTCTTTCGGGGTCGGGTTTCGTCGTCGATTTGAATGGCGATCTGCTGCAAAGTGCTGCTGGCGACCAAGTGGAAAGTGTCCGGGTGGATCCAAGAGTGGATCGGAGATCTGAAGAACCTGAAAGCAGAGGGGACAGAGTCTGGGTCACTAGCCAGTGACCAGGAAGGCGATGGACAGATGCCCACCGATGTCGAGTGCTTCAGGTGCGTTGACAGTCGTCTTGACTCTTCAGCCACGAGGTCCAGGAGGCGTTGTCGGCAACCAGGAGCAGGATTCGGGCTGGTACACAATGTCTGTCGAGTGCTGAGGTGTCGGCGACCGGATTGGACCCAACAAGCCTTGGCAACGGCAAGTCTCGATGCAGAGGAAGATCGTCGATGGTGCAGACCAGCAAGGTCTGGGGAACTCACCCAGCGAAGGTAAGTGAGGGCAGGCCTGGAGCAACCAGGATGCCAAGTAAGAAAAAGATTGGCCTTCGTTAAGGGCTACTAGCCAACGGGCTAGAGACCGCGAAGGAGCCTCGAGACGTCGCACGTGGATCTGGCTCACAGGACACTCGTGGAGTGGAGGCCAGTGATCTTCGGTGCAGTTGGTGCTGGAAGCTAGGGCTACTCGGAGCCCAAAGCACGACTTTGTGGGTGACCCAGAAGAGGATGCACTTGCAAATGTGCTCGGTGTCCAGGGGTCACGGTCTCACGTCACCCACGATAGCTACGGGCCTCAGCTTTGCTGGAGCCTCAGGGTAGCCTCGGGGAAGTCTGAGAATCCACCTCTAGTGATGCGATGACTTCGGCGTCCGGCAGGAGCTTCAGAAATGCGAACCAGACAGATGCTTCTTTGGTGCCTGCCAAGCAGGGGAGTCACTCCTTGACCCCAAGGGAGATTCTTCTGTCCTCTAATCGTGAGTAGAGCGTCGAAGGTCCAGGATTCTGTTTCAGAGTTTCGTCCAGGGATAATCTAAAGTCCTAAGGACTGGGTTCCTATACTTATACCAAGTTTAGGGGTTGGACTACTCTGTGGCCCCACCTATGGGTGGGTCAGGGCAGAGGGGTGGCTACACCCCTTTCTCTTTGTCCAGTTCACGCCAAAGCAGGGGCTGCAAGCCCCTGATCTGGTTTGAACTGGGGTATGCACAGGGACACCAAGTGTGCCCCCAGTGCAGGACTTCAAAGCACCAGAAAGTGCTCCCGCCCAGCCCCAATACACATTATCCTGTCTGGGGAGGTGGTCACACCTCCCTGGGACAGGAAACCTATTGTCCAGGCCTCCCCTGCTGGAGTTTCGTCCAGCAGCAGGAGGCCAGACTTGTGTCTGTGGCAGTAGCATCCATTTTGTGATGCCAGGCTTTAGAAAGAAGTTACCGGCCAGGCCAGGGTTAACATGTCTCTCCCTCTAGAAGGGTGGAATGCTACCCCCGCCACCAGAATTGGCGGGGGGTAGTATTCCAAGATGTTTGACACCAAACACGACATGTTTAGGTGCAGCCATTCCAAAGTTAGCATTTAACGCGAGGTTATAATGCGCTTAAGAGTATATGGTCAGGCTGCACTACAAACAGCATCAGAGAAGGGTCTCCGAACGCTGCAGAGGGGCCCTGCTCATGCAGGGGCACCCTCTCACATAGGAACCATGCACTCTGCCTTTAGGATTGATAAGGCCTGCCTTAGGAGTGACTTATAGGTTTATATGTGTGTATGTATTTAGTGATATAGGTAACCTATATCACAGTAAGGGGTGCATGCACCACCTTACCCAGGCTGCAGTAGCAGACCTGTGGTGTCAGTTTGGATGGCCTTCCAGGGGTGGCATAATACATGCTGCAGCCCCTGGCAGGCCTCTGAGGTACCTATGCCCTTGGTACATAGTATACCATATACTAGGGACTTATAAGGGCACTCCAGATCCCAATCAGTGATGTGCCTAAGGCACATGGAAACCTTTTTACAGAGAAAGCAGATAGACTGGGGCCCTGAATAGCAGGATCCCAGTCCAACTAAGTCATAAACCAGCAAAACACCATAAAAAAGTGGGGGCAACCATATAGTCAGATTGCACCTTCCTACTATTATGAGTAACCAAGTCATTTGGAGCCGAATTGTAGCAGTCTACGAACCGCGCTTCCAGCCAAGTGATTAGGATGTCAGATTCAGACAGCCTTTCCGATTCAGTTATGCCGACATGGATTGGCTGTGGGAATCTGACTTTGGGGGCCTGTTGCTGGCCCCCTTCACCCAGGGACCTCTGAATTGGGCCCGTGGGGGTACCCATGGGTCCCCCTTTCCCTGCATACACATGTGGCAGGCACCATGGGGTGCCTGCCACAGGGTGCAAGGTTTTCCCCAACCACCCCTTTTCTCAATGGGAGCCTGTATTCTCGTTTGGTACACAGGCTCCCATTGAAGTCAATGGGAGTCCGACCGAACAGTATTCAGACACACCGTAATTGGTCGGTTGGACTCCCCAAACCCGAGTCATTAGGAAAGCATTCCCAAACCAATTTGGTTGGACTGCTTTCCGGACAACATCATAATCGGGTGCCTAGTTGGAAATGCAAACCGAAACCAGACCATTCTTCCCAACCCAATAAGCTAGTTAGACAATTATTGAATAATTATATCCTCTCGCTCATCACCACATATAACCCTGCTCAGACTGACCACATTATGTCTACACAAAAAATTCAGACTATTATCACGCACCCTCTCAGGGAATCCCACCCTGTGGGATTGATCAAGAGTTTCCTGCTATAGCATTTGCCTGCCAGCTACACATCCTCTCACCTGTAACTTATCAATCAGCAATCCTATCCATGTCATTCCCTGAGATGAACGCACAGCAAGCTGCTCCAATATTGGCACAGACCACTCCCTCCATTGCAGTCATTGCATACAGTATATATTGGTGCTGCATTACCATGAGGTGGATTGCTCACATTTCATCTTTGATAGAATTGAGTCTGAGCTCCATGCTGTTAATCATTTTGAGCATCTCCCACTGGGTTGTTTGTAACCAGCGGGCATTAGCTTCTGTTTGGAATTTGAATAAGGGTTTTGACACCCCAGCCCCGCAGCTGAACTTCCGTAAACAGTCTAAATTATTTTAAAATGTCTTTGAATTGTGCCCAGCTAAAATAGTCTGCAGCTCTCCTTTTACAGACTTGGTGTAGCAAGGTTGTCTTTGTCCTTATGGGTGCTGGTGCAAGTCTGATAGCTCTTCTCCAGGAATGACCAGGGTTGGGGTGCACATGGTGACCAGGGAACGAAGTCCCCTCCATCTGGGAATAAGCTGAGTGTAGGCGTGATTGCCAGACTGCAAGTAGTTGTCCATCATGCATGGGGGTGCCCCAATGCATATCTGAAATATATAATATCACTCCGCAGTTAGCATGCTTGCTCATTGGAAGCATTCCTTTTCCTCTGAAACATAAGGAATGCAGTGTTAGTTTCCATACAATCAGGGATTGTCCTTCCTTTCTAACCAAGTGTATCCACCCACCTCGTGTCCCATATTTTCTGACACAGGGTGATCATACTTTTATTCAGCCCCCCCTTGTGACTCATTCCCCTTTTTATCCCCAAGCTGTAGAGCCCTACATAGGAATTCCATGTTGGTAGACCATTTGATGTTTAAGAAAACCACCCCGGTTACACTAAGAGCCACTCTAGGCCCACAGACTAACGCTGGAGCAGACATGTTTGTGCACTGAGTTGGGGGTTTTGCTACCTCCAAAAATCTTTTCTCAGGGAAATCTCAGGTCATGTGATACCTTCCCCTATGTGGCCCTTCCTATGCATCCTGTCCAACTTTGTTTGGATATCAGTTACGGTGTATAGAGCTGTAGGGTTGGTGTCATATATGGTTATGTTTATAGCTACCCTGTGTGGCTCTATCTTGTTGGGTTGGATCTTGGCCCTTTTTCCACATAGGTAGAGGTGCATAAGGCATTTTGCTTTCTCAGGGGATACTTCTTGCCACCTACTGCATTTAAAATTAATGAGCAGACATGGCTGATGCTTGGGAGCAAACTTTTTTTGGGGGGGCGTTAATATAACTTTATTTAAAGCGTTGGCAATGTTAAAAACATTATGCAGAACGATGACTTGGGCGACATAGCACGTACATCATAGACACTGTTGCAATTTATAGCATTATACTCAAGGGACACAGTAATAACAAGAAGAGTATTTGCGGGATCTTAGAAAGGGCTACACCTCTCCCTCCCCCGCCGCCGCCCCTCTCGGTGCCCTTTCCAGTATTCATCTAGTGTGTAATACATGTCATTTCAGAGGCGCTGTCAGAGGGGATAGCGGAGGTCAAAAGTATTTTGCATGGCAGACATGATGGGCTAATTGTCTTTCAAGATGGAAGTTCCATGGTCTGTTCATCAGGATCAGAAGGGAGGGGCTCTGATAGCCGGAGATAGGTGGTGAAAGGCTCCCATATGTCATGAAGAACAGACTTCAGTGGCATCAGTTCCCAGTAGTTGGCCAATTGTTCGTGACAATATGTAATGTCCTTGAGCCAATCTCGGGCCAGTGGTGCCCTGGGGTACCCCCAGTTCATTGCAACTCTGCATTTTGCTAGAAGTAGCATTAGTGTGACAAGTTTCCAGGCCCCGCGGTCCACACCCGCCACATATCCCAACTGTCCCAATAGCGGGGTGGGGTCTAGTGGTGCATCTATGATTTTCCCAATGGTGTTGAATATCTCTCCCCAGTAGGTAGAGATAGCGTGGCATTGCCAGGCAAAGTGGAGGAAATCCACCCTTGGCGTATGGCAGCGTGCACAGTGAGAATCTGGAGAAAGCCCCATGCGATGTGTTTGAACGGGGGTTTGGTATATGCGGTGCAAGAATTTGAAATGGATGAGGCGTAACCTGTAATTAGGGTACATAACCTTGAGTTGGCCACAGCAGAATGTCCACTGCTCATCTGTAAGGGGAGGTCATTTCCCCATGCTTCCCGGGCAGGTGAGTCTGTCACAGGCGCTGAGCGTTGCATATGGTTGTACAGAGATGTGATGAGTTTGCGTGCAGAGCTGGATGTGTAAATTTATTCTAGCGCTGTAAGTGTTTGCGGGGGGCTGGGAATGTATCAAATACTGTCTGGCAAGTTGCACGTAATTGATAGTACAGAAGAGTGTCCAGGGGGGTGCTTGTGGCAGGATTCTGGGCAGGGGGGTCAAGGAACCGATCATTTGGGTATAAAACTGTAAAAGTGTAGATGCCAAGCTTACCAGCCCGAGCGCAGGCACCACCGTCTAGTATCAGCGGCAGCATTGTGTGTTTCACCACCGGAATCAATGGGGCATAGAGGCACACGTGTCCCGCGCGTCACGCCAACCCAATCCATGCCCACCTCAAGCACTGTGGAGTATCTATTTCAAGGCCCGGACCCTTGAATGGAAGAAATAGGGCTGTCGAGAGCGGGCATGTGGGGACTTTGTCTATTTCCACTGCAACATGTGGTTGGAAGGGTGTGGGATGTGTCCAATAGTGTAAAAAGTGTGCTTGGGCGCATAGCGCGTACAGCTGTAAATCTAACGCCCTATTCCGCCTTGTGCCATTGGCAATGTTAACAGATCGTATTTCACACAAGGTTGCTTCCCTGCCCAGATTAGTGTTATAAGATTGGACCGAAGTCTCTTAAAGAAAGCTTGCATGATTGGTATAGGGATGTTCACGTACAAATAAAGATACTTGGGTAGAATCACCATTTTTGCAATGGCGATTCGTCCCGCCAGAGACAGCGGGAGTTTTGTCCATACGGGAATTCTATCCTCAAGCCAGGTCATTGCGTTGCCAAAGTTGGCCCTCCAAACTTCTTCCGTGTCATTACATACATGGATCCCTAAGTACTTAACAGGGCCACTTGCCCATTGGAGTGGGTATTCCATGGGAAATGGAGCTGTAGCTTTTGTTAGGGTAAGTAGAGTGGACTTAGCCCAGTTAATTTGAATTCCCGACATGCCACCCATGCCTATAATTTCACGAATTAGTGGCGAGAGAATGTGTTTGGGGTGGTTTACGTATAGAGTGATTTCATCAGCATAGAGGGACACGACTAGCCCACGAGTGAAAAAGCCCAGTCACCGATTTGCGTGGTGTTGCCGGATTTGTGCTGCCAGGGGTTCCATCGTGATGGCAAAAAGTATGGAGGAAAGCGGGCATCCCTGTCTCTTGCCCCTGCCTACCGGGAAGGGACTCGATGTCTGACCATTGAGGTGTATGCGAGCAGTGGGCAAGGTGTATAGAAGGCGGATCTGTGCAAGAAAGTTGTGGCCCAGTCCCATTCTCTCCAGTAACAGGAACATATATTTCCATTCCAGCGTGTCAAACGCCTTCGTGGCGTCGAGCAGCACAGCTACAGCGGGAACTTGGGGATTTAAATAGAGCATCACCGAAAACATGGTTCTGAGATTATGCATTGTAGATCGGCCTGGTATGAATCCTGATTGATCAGGCCTGATCATCACTGGGAGCAAGAGTTGCAACCTGTTTGCTAAGACCTTAGCGAATATTTTATTATCAATGTTAATGAGTTATAGCGGCCTACAGGAATCGCACTAATGGGCAGGTTTATCTGGTTTCAGGACTGTAAAAATTACTGCCTCGCGCATCGTAGGGGGAAGCAGACCCATCTTCAATGCGTCAAGATAGACGTCTAGAAGTTTATGAGCTAGGAGATCTGAATACTCTTTAGAAAAAGCCGGACTTCTTCAACCGTGACGGGGAAATCTAGGAATTCTCGATGAGAGGTTGACAGCCATTCCAGCTCGATGTCGTCAAAGTAAGCCAGAAGGTCTGTGGGGGGTTTCCCCTAGGCAATGGAATAGAGTTGTGTGTAAAAGTCGACCATGATCTGCATCAGCTCCGGTGTGGAGGAATGACTTTGGCCTTCCTGATCCAGCAGATCCGCGATATACGACGTGGCATGCGGTTTTTGAAGCAGTCGAGCTAGGGTTTTGCCAGAGGGATCATCTTCCCCGTACCTATGTGCCGGTGTCTCTTTGCCCAGGAACAGAGTCTCTCATGTCGTCTCTTCTTGGTACTCAGACATCTTCTTGCGTATGCAGGCTAGGGTATCAGTGCTGCCAGATCTGTGAAACCGGGCTTCTAGTGCGGAAATGTATTTTTCAAGCACCGTTATCGTGTTGCAGATAGATTTCAGAACCCCATGTTGTTTAGCTAAGTATTCGCCTCGAGTCACCGCCATGAAGGCATCCCAAAGTGTGGCAGGGGAGCTAACTGACCCAGTGTTGTGTTCAAAGTAGGTTTGGATTGCTATGTGTATTTCTTCCCTGAAGGCGAAATCTCTTAGCGCTCCAGGGGGTAGTTGCCATGTGAATACATTCAGGAGTGCGTTGGGGGGATGAATGGTCAATTGCACAGGGGCGTGGTCCAAGAGGGTATGAGATAGGTGAGTAACTGTGGGTCGCTAAGGGAGCAAGTCCCTGGTTGTCAACCAGTAGTCTATCCTGGACAACGCTCCGTGTTGCAGGGAAAAGCATGTGCCTGCGCGGGTGCCAGGGTATGTATCTCACCAAATGTCCATGAGATGATTGTCTGCCATGATTGTGGTCAGAGTCCGGGTTGCCTGTGGGTGTGGTCGCCTGGAACTTCCCTCCCTGTCCAAGGCGTCTATTAGTGGAACATTGAAGTCCCCGCAGCATATCGTCGTCTGTGAGTTAGTACCTGTGATCAGATGCCAGACCTTGGTAAAGAATTCTGGGTCATCCCCGTGAGGGCCATAGACTGTAGCAAGGGTGATTGTGTGATTGCAGAGTGTGCCTGTCAGGATAAGGCATCGCCCGTCACTATCACAAATGCACTGTTTCGTAGTCCAGGCATAATTAGAATATGTGGCTGAGTTGGTGGTACCCCAACCCCTTGTAAGTAGCGGAGGGGGAGTCCGGCTGACAAGATGAGTCTCTTGGAGTAGACAGATGTTTATCTGGTGTCTGTGCAGGTAAGCATGTACCAGACACATTTTCCTGCTATCATTGAGGCCCCTAACATGCCATGTTATGAGCTTTACTGTGGCTAAACTACCCATCTCTGTCTTGTGGTGTCATAGTGAGTCGCAACAGCTGGGTGTCGCCCTGTGTCAGTGGTGTCGCGAGTTGTGTTCCCTCGAGTGCATGGGCCAGTGAAGGAGATGCAGGTGCAAGTCATGGAGCCAACATTTTTAAAATAACATAAATAAACTTCAAAATATTGAACAATGAAACCCCCCTCCCACTCCGTCCACCCCCCTTGCACACCAACCCCCCTATTAGGTTGAGAAAAGACCTCCCTCTCCCATGTCGGAAACATCTGGGATTTATCCCTGAGGGTAGCGAAATCACCGCGTGAACTAGCCCGCCAATAAAGGCTGGGTGGCCGAGCATAAGGCTGTAAGAACATAAGCCCATGACTACAGAGTCTCTCGCATAGGAGATCTTTGACCCCCCATCAGGCCTGTGAACAAAAATTACAACTTACTACCAAATGGAATGCGGTTCAGAAGAATGTCAGCGGCCCGAAAGTCTCAGGTCCTCCATTAGTGGGACCATGTCCCTTCTGCGTATGCCAAATCCGAACAGCACCAAGTTCTATTTAATCATTGTCACTCAGCTGGGCATCGGAAAGGGCCTGAGAAGACGCTCTCTGTGAGTTCTTAGGTTGTATCTGTTTCTTGGCGAACTTGAGGGCCTGTTTAGGATCTGTCAAGTGATATGTGTTCCCATCCTGTGTTACTCGTAGCTTGGCAGGGTATAGCATGGCATATTTCAGGTTGGCTTGCTGTAGGAGTTTTTTGGCTGGCTGAAAATCGCGTCTGGCTAACTGCACCGCTACTGTGAAGTCCGGAAAAAATAATAAATTATCACCCTGTACTGGATCTGGCCTCTCTCTCTTGCCGCACTGAGGACTGTGTCTCGGTCCTTGTAGTTTAACAAACGAGCTACTATTGGGTGAGGTGGTGTCCGTGGGGGGCGGCCGCTGACCCAGGGTTCTATGGGCCCTCTCGATGATAAAGACTGGGGATAGTTCAGGTCCGAAGAGATCTCGCAACATCATCTCTATGAAGTCTTCCATTCGTGAAATGGCTGTTGACTCAGGAATTCCGGTGATTCAGAGGTTATTTCTCCTCGATCGGGCCTTGAGGTCCTCATTCTTCTGCTTGATCAGATCTAGGACTTTATCCATGCGTAGGAGATGTCCGGTTGTGGTAGTCTGGCTATCTTCCGCCCCGCTCACGCGCATTTCTAAATGTTCTAAGCTGGAGTCATGAACGTCGACTCTGTGTTTCACCTTGTCCAGGCGCGCAGTGAGCAGGTCTAGTTTTGCATCAATATTTTTCAAACTGGACTTTACCTCCAGCCGGATCTCTTTGAGGTCCCGATCCTGTTCATCAGTTTCTCCTGGAGGACATGTGGCGGTGTCTTTTTCTGCTCGAGGTCCATCTGTCTGGCACTGCGCTTCTTCTCGAAGTAGAGTTTTGATTGCCTTCCCTCTGGTTTGCCCATGGTCTATGTTGGATGAAGTGCCGTGAACGTGCACAAGGTGGGGGGAGGAGCGGAGGAGTGTCCAATGTGTGCCAACGCCTCACCTGTGCTCAGGAGGCTTAATTTTCTGTACGATGCTAATGACTCTCTGGATCGTCTCCGTGCCACTTTTGCCTGGCAGCTTTTTGGGCCCCTCAGCTCCCCAGGGGTGTACCCGGTGCTTTCTACTTTACTGATTTGGTGTGGCTTAATGTTTGAGGGTCCGTGGGGAGGGGGGGCACAGTCCTGCTCCTTGTGCTGTGGTCACTTATGTGACGGCTCCCCCTCAGCCACTCACTGTTTTTTTGCATGGGGTATACCACAGAGGCCCAGCCGGTCTCAGTGCTGGCCTCCCCCGTGCAGGTGATGGTGTCTTTTGTGTGTCCGGCCACCCTGGATTAAGCAGCATGCCCTGTTGGGCTCGCTCATTTCAGCATCGCCATGCAGCCCCCCCCAGGGTGTCAAGCGCCTTTAGGCAGAGCGGGCAGGCAGTCTCCAGGTCCAGCCTCTGGACCTCCTTCTGGTTTGCGGCACCATGGGTGACTCCTGGCCACGTCGTGGGCTCACCCTGCTCCCGCAGGCTTGTTCACAGGCCCTCACTCTCGCCCATTCTGGCAGACCGGTTGCAGTTGGGCTTCTCCGGCAGGCTGTGCCCCTTTCCAGACACGCTTCCACCTCTGGCGCTGCCAGTTGTGTGCTGGGTGCTGTTGGGGAAGCTCAGCAGACAGCCCAGCCCTCACTGCTCACGCAGGCCGCCCTTCCTCGAGCACCGGGGTCAAGCAGTCCACATATGGAGCCCGCCGCTGCGCCCCAAGGCGTCTCCCTCCAGACAGTGCTGGGTAGATGGGGGGAGCCCCAGCACATCAACGGTGAGTGTGCGTGTATCTTCTTCATTGGTTGTGCGGCCTCCAGGCACCTCGCGTGAGGTACAGCCCCCGTCCTGAGGCAGTTGCCGCTCAGGAACAGGATGTCTCCGGGCTGGTAGGCCACGGCCGCCGCTCGCAGTTCCAGCTCGATGCTCACACGTACGGCGATCCCACCTCCATTTTAGCTTTGCTGGTGCGGCCCCCGCATTCCGTGCTCACTTTCGCGGATGGATGGGCTCCTGAAGCGTTGGTTTTCTTGAGGATTATAAAATCGGCCGGCAGAGCTCGCACTCTATGTGGCCATTTTGCAACGCGGCGAAGCCACGCCCCCTGGGAGCCAACTTTGATCATGTGCTGGTACCATGTGTTATACAAAAGGGTGCTGTACAGTGCATGTGGGATGCTAGTGTTCTGTTTGGTGTAATTGTAGGTAATGTTTCAAGAGATCCCTACGCAGGCACTGTAGTTCCCTTTTAGTGAATTTCGGCGGTTCCTCAGTAGTACTCAAGTGTGGGACTATCCATAGTAGGCAGATCGTACATAACCATATAAATATACTTAATCATTGTCGTGACACTGCAGTTCTAGGTATGGGTCTCCTGGGAGTCGTCTGAGCTCCTCCGGTCGCTGTATTCCTTCTGACCAGTTCATGAAAGTTCGCCGTTTTTTGTTCTAGGGGGATATCACCATGGAGGGCTCGACTGCACGTTGGAATGGCACACCCATGCACTTTTCCCATCCTCTTTGAGGACTGTGGGTGTCAAGCAGACCCCTCGCTGAGGGCCCATGGTTTTTCCTCCTTTCATTTGTACAAGTTCAGTAATGTTATATATTTCTTTGGATTGTGGAGGTTGATGTCAAGTCGCATTGGTGCACTTCATTGTCCTTGCGGCTACCTGTTTTTGAATAAGAACTTTGTTGACTGTTAATTCAGCTTAGCTACATACATTACATTCTCAATGATTTTGGAGAACCTGTATTTTACCAAAGGGGCGTGATCCCATCCACCTACCAGTCATGAACTGGTGAGGTATTGGAAGGTGACCCCCTGTTGGATACGTCTTTCAATGATTAGGGGAGTATGGTTGATTACTATAAACATTATTAACAAGACAGATCTTATTTGTATGAGCCCCCCTTATCCTACTAGATTATTTACGGACCTTCTCCAACATTTTGACTCTGGGTGGTCAGATTAATGTTAGGTATGTTGTGGAGTGGTCCCATGAGTTCAGGGAGGGGTAGTATTGTGGCTTTAGCAGGGGTACTATGGGGGTCACTAGATTTTCCAAAAACGCCTCACTCGGTGCGTGCATAAGATCGCGGACGTTGTGTGGCCCCATCCTGAGATTATTTTCCTACTGGGGGCTACCTGTTTTGATATTACCCCTAGTTGCGCTTCCTGTAAGTTTTCAGTCCTTGTATGTTCGCTACATATGCACGGAAATGTGGGAAGAGGGAGTGTGTTGCAGTTTGGTGTTCTGGTACTTGCAACATGCCCTGGTAACACATTTTTATGTTTTGTGCATCTCCCTGTTCCCGGCATGTGGCGTGCAATGTGGCTCTCCCTTGTGGCATCAGATACCTGGCTTTGGCTGATCTTGACCCTGCCTATCTATCTGGAACCTCCTTTTTGGGCTAATTTGGAGTGGTTTTCTTTTAGTTCCGGAGTTTTCTTGAGTCGCATAATTTGATTTTTCACTTGCCACACGGGGAGAGGGTCAAAGGCTGCTCTGTGGCCCCCTTCCCCAGCTATACCGCCCCCATGGGGTCAGAAGTCAGGGACGACTGCTTTCTTAAAATAGTGTCTGCAAGGTTGGAGCAACGTGAGTGGACTGTACTTGGAATGGAGATGACCCTGGAAGGGGTGCACCCAGTGCCCTGCGCTCCTCTAGAGCAGGGGTAGAGGTTTGGAAGCCTCCATCCCTGGCAACCCCCTCTCCCTCAGACCACACCCCACTTTCTATCAGCATTTCTAATGGGCCCGCTGTCCCTAACTTTGGCTCGGGTCTCTTGAGCTCCTCAGATTCAATAGAGTTGTTGATTGTCTAACGAAATTGATGCTATTCTTGTCGCTCTCCAGAAGGGTGAAAGGTCAAGTGAAGCCCACAACTAGAGTCTCAAACTTGTCATTACACTGAGGCCTCTTAGCTTATTGACTCTCATGTATGAGGGCTGTGGAGTTTTAGGGTCTTATCATCCAAGGCGCAAGAAGAACTTTGTTCCCGTCACAGAGGATGGCTTCGTTTATAACTGAAAGGGAGGCCTCCATTGATTCAGAGGCTTCTAGTGCATTTGGGGGCACTCCATGAAGCAAACATTAAGCGTGGACATGATGCCCGAAAATGGGGTCCTTCCGGCTTTGTGAATGGAATGCATCCCATTAGTCTTTGGCTGCGGAACCTGGGTGTCTGCTTTTTAAACAATTTTCGAGATGCTGTTACACCCCCTCATCAGACTGCCCTGTCCCTGGGGTGTGGCCAGTGAACCCTGCACTGGGGGATCAGCAGCAGAGTGGGTTCTTTGTTTCCATAGGTGCCTTAGACAACCTGATTATTCTGCGCTTCCGTATGAGGACTATGTCGTTAGTGTGGACACCCGATCAACACAGCCCCCAGCAGTCCTGAATTTGTAGATGCAAGTAACATTTTTGGACCCCCCAATGCTGTCTGTTAGTCCTTTCAGATCTGATACAATTTTTAGGGAGCGGGGTGGGGGTATGCCTGTTGTCTTCATCGTCGGAGGTGAACTACTGGGGGCTAAGTCACTGGGAATATTATTATCTGTCTTCATTTACTGGGGTATCTATTTTACTGTGAATTTTGGCTCTGTGGTTGCGAGAAGGCGCTACCTCCCCACACTGTCACCCCTTCTTGCCGGGGTTGTGGCCCCGGTTCTTGTTGTGCTGGGTTCCCTATCTGTGTTTGCTGATTCCACATGCTAACCCAAATACTTGTTCCCTGCTGCGCTGTGTGGCGAGCGGCAGACCTCCCTGCGACTGAGTGTATAATATGTTCTGATTACCCTGTGTATAATATGTTCTGATTACCCTGTGCTTGGTATTGAGGAGGAACATTAACCATATCCTGTCACATGGGGTTTTGTGGTGGCTGGCCCTTATTCTCTAACCTCTGCTGCTTTAGCTTCTCATGTTATGCCTTTGTCTGGCATGCCTCTACCTGGTGGTCCTGCCTACAGCAATCAAAGCACTCTCTAATGTCTGGTTGCGGCCAGCCTCCCTGGCCTCTACTACCATAACCTGTTTGTGTGCCTGGACTACCTGTTTGGAATCCTCTAAAGTTTTGCAGTGGAGCCCCCATTGTAACTGGTGCCATTTGCACTTGTGCAGCAATCACTGCTCCCTCGAGGGCTGTTTTTTTCAACTTATGCTGCACTCATTTTGCTGTGTCTCTTTGGGTATGCTCCTGCTTCTCTCTATCCCTTTCTTGCTTTTTCTTATGGTAGTGGAGTATATAAGCTTGTATTTCCTGCCAGGGTTTGGTATCTAAACCAACTATGCTGTCCAACCAGCACTGTATCTCGACGGGTAACCATTTCTTTAAAATATTATAGAAAAATGTAACTTATGGGTCCGTTTTGGCCCATGGCTGTCCAGTTTCCTCTCCCGATCTTTCCCTCATTCTATTTAGAAAATTGTTTATGCTTTCCTCTGGCTTTATGATCTATGCCATTAGTCCTCCTGCATCTGGGCAGTCAGGAACTACTTCTCTCAGGGCGGTCCATGTATGGTGCCTGTGTGTATTAAATGTGGCCCGTCATGCTGGGAATTTGTAAGCGTGATTGCTATAATGCAAGCTTGGGTGAACGCTGTTTGTCTCCTCCCCAATTAGTCTGCTTAGCAGGCTCTTAGTATCACCTATCGCTAGGTTGATACCTGCAGTGTTTTTCCTCAAAGCATGTAATGCATTTCCCTGCCCCATTCAGCAATAATGGTAACTGTGTTCTCAATCCCTCTTTGTACATCTGGGTCCATTGCACGTATATAATCCCCACCTTGCCTTTCTGCAGTAACAGGTACATTCTAGGTGACTATGGGGTTCTCCTCAACATAGCGCTCCCATCTTGCGAGGCATTTCTGCATGTAGAGAAAATTCAAACTGGGGTTTCCGACTTCATGTCTGATGCAGTCCTCCGCTACTGCCATGCCCACTTGCTCTAACGATCCTTCGCTCGGCCAAGACCTGTCATATTGGTCCCTCTCCTCAGTCCAATCTGCTAATAGGTCACAAAACAGGTATGCAAAAGTCTTGCCTTCCTTTTTGGCTTTTATCTCCCTTGGGGTTAGTTTATCTGTGTCGTGCACACGTGCAGAGCAGTGCGTATCCTCATCGCTGCTTCCCACATGTGTAGGCACAAATGCCATTTTGTTTATTCTATATCGTGGGTGGGTAAGGACCAGGCTGCCTTGTTCTCTTATTTCTTGGTCAGCCCCTCTCCTTTGTCGACTAGACGGGGTGGCTCTGAGACCTGCTAGAAGCCTTTCATCTACCTCTGATTCTTCCCAATGCTGTGCCCTGTACCTGACCCACTTCCTTCATGTAAAGAGCGTGCTGTCCTGTGCTCTTGCTCTAACTCCCGTTTGCATGCCATTTCTCTCTTGAGCATCAGCTCACGCCTCCCTTCCTCACGCCATCTGGTCTATCTCTTTTGCTCTGGGCTATGTGCTGCTTTCGTTAGCCTGGCTTGACCTTCAAATTCACTTTCCATTTCCTCCTCGGCGACCTGGGCAATCCTTGTACCTTCACCCTCTTCATCGGTTTCCAGGGGACTGGAACTCCATTCCTCTCTTGTGTTCACTGAGTCACTATCGAGAACCGCCAGAAACCTTCCTGACATTTGTTTACGCTCGGCTGAACCAGTGGGAGTGTGTGTTTTACTTGCCTTTGAGGTGTCACGTGTTGAGTGTGGTGGACAGGTAGTCAAGCTTTTTGGGTCTTTCCGTAGGGATTTGGGCTGCGCTGGAGACATTTGGGCTCGCTTGCTTTTGGTTTTCTTGGGCTTAGTCCTAATTGTCTTTTTCTCAGTGGGGGCTCATCCGTTTCTACTATTGTTGGGTTTGAATACCCTGATGCAGGGGGAGCTGGTGTGGGTACATCGCTATCGGTATTGTGGGGCTATCGGTTTTAGCTTCTTCAAAGATAGCCCATAATTCTACATTATTTTTGTGGCAAACATGGCTGAAGCCTGTTACTTGTTGCAAAACATAGCCATGTTTAATGGCCTATATAGTGGATAACAAGGGGGCCGATTCACAGAACTAATCTGAGATAAAATCCTAAACTTACTACTTTTGGTATTCACAGAAGGCATTTAGTAGTAGTAAAGTTAGGACTCCTCACTTTACTACTACTAAACTGAGATAAAATCCTAAACTTACTACTTTTGGTATTCACAGAAGGCATTTAGTAGTAGTAAAGTTAGGACTCCTAACTTTACTACTACTAAATGCCTTTTGTGAATACCAAAAGTAGTATGTTTAGGATTTTATCTCAAATTAGTTCTGTAAATCGGCCCCAAGATATTTATGGTTAGTACAAAATCTTACATGATTCATTGTGGGTCAGAGGTTACTAGTGATGAACTTGAACATTTTTAACTCATAGGCCATAAATACTTGCTTCACTTGAACATAACTGTTTGCCACAACTATGCAAAGATTGTCACATCAGTCTCAATGTTTAAAATAACATGTAGGGAATGACTAAAAATTCACCTTTCAATTCATGAAACCCATGTTTCCATGTACAGTGTAGGCAACATTAGATGACAATGTTATACCCCTCGTATTCAAGTGGTATTTGCTTGAGACACACAGTTAAAAATTTATGGATGAAAACATTAAGGGCCCGATTACGATGTCGAGCAGACAGCAACCGACCGACCGTCGGTTGCGGTCCGCCCGACATCTGCCCCTGCGGTCCGCCCACCGCATTATCGCATTACGATGTGGTGGGTGGAGGCATCGGGCAGAGGGACAATCTGCTGCTGCTCCAACGGGTTCCTGGAGTGTCTGAAAGAATCGCAATCTCATATTGACAGTGGAGCCAGCCTCGGCTCCGCCGTCGGGATTATGATGTCACTTTCCGACAGCCTTTCCATGTCGGCCTTTCCAACATGGAAATGCTGTTGGAAAGTGACTTTGGGGGCCCCTAGCAGGTCCTCCTTTCCCCCTGGCCCTCCGCTATGGGGCCAGGGAGGTACCTATGTTGCCCCCACTAAACATCCCTGCACCGGGTGGCAGGCACTGCATGGTGCCTACCACATGGTGCAGGGATGTTTAAAAACATCAATTTTTCAATGGCAGCTTGTGCTGCAGGACTTTTCCACCCGCCGCACAAGCTGCCATTGAGAAATGGCTGTTTCTGACCACCCATAGGGCAGTCGCATCCAAATTGTGCGGTCGGAACCGCCGACCTATGGTCGGGCGGTTCCATTGCGTCCTCCCGACATCATAATACGGCCCGATGTGTTTTTTGACTATACATGTGTAGTAAGGCTACAATGCGTAAGTGTTATAAAAGAAGCATCACAAAAGTGCACGATAATATAGTCTGCATGTGGCAAAATATGTATGCTTTTGAAGCCTCTGAACCCCATGTATATGCAAACTTTGCAAGTAAACAGTGGTTATGGAAAAGCACTGAGTGGGAAGCATGCCAAGTCAGCCTCTCTTCTTACTGGCTGTTTTGCTTGCAGCACTGAACCCCTTAGGTGAAATCCCTGGGCTTGCCTCCTGAAGGGCAATGGCTGATAACAAGAATGGTGTGAGAATGACAGAGTCTATAGGTCTAGAGTGAAAGGGAAGCATATACCTTAATTGAAGAAATCCTATTAGCTTTTGTGTTTCTGCATTAGTAGGATAGCATGGTCACCTTATGTGTGCGTAAATATACAGAAATATTGTGCCACACTGGTCGGAAGTCCAAGATTGCCTGGTTGTTGACTGGTGGATTTTAATGAAGATGTCTCTCTTGCTGTTGTTGATGTTGATGAAAGATACTGGCTGTTACTAATGTGGGCTTAGAGATGACTGCATTGTGATTACAACCTACCAGGGTGACAAAGGGTATTCGGAGGAGAGGGATTCACATACTAAGAAGGAGAAGGGGAGGGAAGATGTGTTGCAATACAGGGAGAAAGTGTCAGCTATGTAGGATAGTTTGAAATCTGGTTCCCTTGGGACCCTGTCCCTTTTCTGTGCTCCAGAAACTTGAAACGTCATCCCTGCTGCTAATTATGGAGTTGCTTAATGCTCCCTATTGGAAGCTAAGGTACCATCTGTGTGGAAACATGCAATGGTTCTTCCACTTTTAAAAAAAGTCAATGCTGATCCTACACAACTGTCTAACTTCCGGCCCATCTCTCTGCTCCTGGCCTTCTCGAAAATATTGGAAAAACATGTCAACATTCAATTATCATCTTTTGTTGAATCGCATAATTTTCTACATAGCTCACAGTCTGGTTTCCGACCAGGCTTTTAAATGGAGACCACCTTATTAGGAGTCACAGAAATGTTACGCAACCGTGTGGATAATGGTGATACCGTGGCACTTATACTCCTTGATCTAAGTGCCGCGTTTGACACGGTCTCTCATGCGCTGCTTTTGCAAGCTTTGCTTTCCTTGGGAGTGATTGGCGTAGCACTTAACTGGCTAAAAGACTTTCTGGCGGATCGCACTTTCCAAGTTTTTTCTCCTACATCCAGTTCAAAAACGTACTCGTCACCCTATGGTGTCCCTCAAGGCTCGATCCTTAGCACTTTATTATTCAATATTTATGTTAGGCCTTTGGCGCAGATTGCTGAAGAATCGGGGCTCTCTCTTTTTTCCTACGCTGATGACACCCAGATTGTCTTTTCTTTATCAGTGGACAGGGCATCCAAACCATCCTCTCTCCAATCGGGATTGAGGAACATCGCAGGATGGATGCAAGCCAACCTGCTTAAACTCAATGGAGAAAAGACTGAGGTGTTGATACTGGGCAGGAAGAAAGACTTATGGGGCCCCCGACATTGGCCACCTGAAATGGGTGTCTTACCCCAACCCAGTCAGCAGGTTAGGAACTTAGGTGTCATAATTGATGAACAACTCTCAATGAGGCAGCAAGCTGTGAAAGTGTCGTCCACTTGTTTTACCATCCTTAAATGGCTCAGGAAAATCCTCTGGATGATGCCATCATCCATACAACGTACTGTGGTCCATGCTCTTATTACATCCAGGCTGGACTATGGCAACATTCTATATCTTGGAGTCAACAAGGATGTGGTACGAAAGCTGCAACTGGTTCAAAATGCGGCGGCCAGGCTGCTCTGTAAGATCCCTAAAACAGCTTCCATTTCAGGCGCCCTCCGCGACCTGCATTGGCTCAGGGTAGTGAAAGCCCTGAGCTATATGTTCAGAATCAAAAGAGGTAAAGCGCCTCAATAACTGAACGCTTTAGTTCATCTTTACCTTCCATCACGTGCCTTACATTCGGCCACACAGGTTAATTTTACGGTGCCGAGGATCAGGCTGTCCCGTATGGGCGGCCGATCGTTTTCTTATCTTGGCCCATTGATGTGGAACTCTCTTCCGATGGCACTTTGAACTGAAACCAGTTACGAGAATTATCGTAAGGGTTTAAAAACCTGGCTGTTTATTATGTAGAATCTATTCTTTTTTGTCCTCCCTCTGTCCTGACAGGCGGCGCCGGGAAACCCTTGGGTAGCTGTGCGCCTAAAAAGATTAAATTAACAATAACAATAACAATAACAATAGTGGATGGAAAAGTAAAGAGAAAGAAGGATATGTGGAATAAAAATTGGATGCACGTCGTTGAAAACGTATACAAGTTGGCTATGAATGACTCATGGGAAGTACAAAAAAGACTGAAAAGGAATAAATAAAAACAAACTAGTGCATGGATGTGAGAACAGAAAGAGTGGTGCAGGGTGATGTTGCACAATGAAACAACGGGAGACGTGAGGAAAGGGTATAAATGGAGAAAAAGGCACATCAGCAGTGGGTAGAATGAGGAGAAGTATGGAACAACAGTGAATGGGGTAGGAAGGTGGAAGCAGCAGTGATGGGAAGTGGGTTGAATGTAGCAAAGAGATGAGAAGTGAGGTGAGGTAACAAAGGAAATGAAGTGGGGCTCAGATAAAATGTTTCCTTGCCATCTTCAGGAGCAGCTGCTAAGGGATCAAAAGAATACATTGGACAAGGCTGGTTTAACTTCTGCATACTTTTCACATTGCAATCTCTTAAAACCATGCATCAAACCATTCCAAAAATTGGCCAGTGTATCCAAGGCCGACAGTCCACATGACCATGCATGCTTCTGCTTTACAAAAAAAGGCTGGAATGGGCGTCTGAGGCATGTGGAGCTGTGGGAACCTGATGTTTAAAAGGGAATGTCTTTGGCACAAACTCAAAGATGTGATCTTGCAATATGAGGTGGTAGAAAGACCTACAGTTTATCTTCAAAACCAGAAAAACTGGGCTCAGCACAGGGTAAATAAGTGCCTTCATTGTCATCATTTTTGGCCTACACTTACCCCTGCTGGTGGTTAGCTACAGTTCGTAAGAGTTTTGTCTAATGCCAGTTCTGCTCATGCTAATTGTTTGGCACTAGTCTTATGCTGCTCTGGGTAGCAGTTCACTATTTTTGTGAAACTATGATATTCATATCAAATAACTAAACAATTCAATAAATGATTGACACAAGATATACTAGTCTCTGCTCATATCAATTAACTTTTAGGGAGGACTCAATTAATGATGGACACAACACACATAGATCTGCAGTTAATCAGTATATTAATATTCACATACTGAATTTATGCAGAAGTGTGAGAATTTAAGTCTCTAACAAATCTGTTTGTACAAAAGATAACATATAAGTGGCTCGGTGATAAAGTGACTCAACATGAACAAGTGAATCTCACAACAAGAATCAACAAATGACATAAACATAGAACAAAATAAAAAGGTTATGACGAAATGTCCATTTTCTCAATCACTTCGGCTGAGCAGAAAAAGCCTATTGTATTACTAGCAAGTTTTTGAGGCTTGTTGGCCAAGGATATGGATACTTTAATGTTAATATCATCAAAGTTTCGACCCTGCCAGTATGTGTTTCAGTAAAACCATCACAACGGGTCTTCCTCAGGGTTACAAGTGTGTGAACAGCCTGCATAATAAAGGATATAAAATCTAATATCAGTATGCTGTCCCAATGTGTAACAGTCCCAGAGAAATTATCCCTAGCTGTAAGGAGGTCCCAAGAGAAACATGTGCTTGTAAATACAGTTGCCCTCACTCACCCGAAGGTGACATGCTTCATCATTGGGCGGTGCTCCTTTCCAGGCCGGTGCTGCAGTGCTTGGCGGGCCCCGCGAGAGTGCTCTTTGTCAGAGATCTTTTAATCAATATGCCGATAGAGCACCGTAGAGCGAAGAGTGGTATGTCCTATGAAAGTGAGAAGATTGGTGAATGATGTGAAACTAAAATCAACTGCCAACCAGATGCTGTCAAACTATTTAATGTAGAATCACTGGATGGTTTTGAGCTTGAAAGAAAGGCAGGGAAACTCACAATATATAATGGTCCTAGTCCCGGAAAGTGAACTTTGATTCGGTCACTCATAGGCCAGCTATTAGGCTATGGTCTATGTAATAGGTCAACATGTTTCATGCCTCAAGTAGCCGTGAAGCGGTCTATTGGCATTACATCAGGACCAATGTTATGTTATGTGACCTAATCTTCTCAATAGAGTGAGGTGTACAATAAATCATAACCCCACTCTGTATGTGGAAGGCAAGGTGCCAGCTGACATCTTACCGAAGTTGTAGAGCGTTATGCTAATTAAGCCCTCGGTTGTGAGTTACCTGCATTAAAAACAAGAAAAAAAAGTGAAAATATAAATGCAACAAGTTAAAAATATCAAACGTATGTGCGCTCACCCCCACAAGCATATCATTAATCAGACAGGTGTGGTGCCACAACATACTCCGTGTTGACGAGGTGGTCTATGCCAACATGCGCATAGATAACGTCAGCAAGTCAGGGATCTCATAGTGGAGAATAGTAAAATAAAACATGTAGAAAATATAGAATCCTCACCCTCCTGAAAATCAAGGGCTAATTAACCCACCAGGCTGCAAGGTCTCTGAAAACAGGAGGTGACCTACATTGAGGAGATAACCAGTGCAAGAACGTATCTTTATTTAATGAAGGCATCACCAGGGCTCCGGCTGGTGAACGCAGCATAATGGCACACCCCAGAGCGGGGGAATCTGTAAGTTATGAAAGATTATCAGCCAAAGCTTCACTTACTTGTCTCCGTATGTTAGTGCATATAAGCACCTACCCTCTGCCTCACCTCCGCAGGTAGCAGACTAGAGTATCCGGTGAGTATAAGAGCATCCAGAAAAGTGTGCAGGCTCAAATGGGAGGCGGGAGCTGCCCATCTGGAGGTGGGAGTGTCTCTGGTAGAGCGGGTAGGTCGCTTATGGACTGACGCTCGAAACTCTGAGATGGGGATATTGGCGTCTAAGCCGGCGATGGGCATGTTTTTGTCAAGATGGGAAGAGCACTCTCAAAAGACTGACGTGAGCATCAGAGTCGAGGGAGAGACCTCAGGGATGTGTCCCTAATAAGATAGTAGAGGACAGATGGCCATTTCTCGGGACATTGTCGGGGGAAAAATATATACAGGGGGTATCACAACAAAAATGTCCCACTGTGTTGTGTCCCAATTGGCTGAAGATGTGGATAGACTCAAGGGGGCAACATTCCTTACATAGGTAAAAAATAACCTATTGAATGTACGTGAATGAGCCTGCAGTGTGTGTATTATGGGAGACATGAGGTGTTTCAGAGGGGCCAAGGTGACTATCTAAAGTCAGTCCAGGGAATTTCATCATTCAGACCTGTACAAAACGTCTGGAGGTGGAACACCCAGCGCTGCACTTTCTCATATAACCTTCTTGACACATCGTGACCTTGCACAGTTTCAATGACAGTCCATTTGAGGTCTGTGGTGGTGTGTTTTGCGACAACAAAATGGGTGCTATGTTTGGTGGTTAGACTCTTACATCTGATATTGCTTTGATGTTCACAGATCCTAGTTTTGACTGCTCATGTGGTCATCCCCACATATCTGAGACCGCACGGACAGGTGAATAGATAAACACAGTTTTTGGAATTGGCAGTTGTGTGTTTTTCTTACCGCCCCTCCCTGTCGAGGAAGTGTTGTAGGGTTTTAGTGCCCTGCGTGAGCTGGCATGCATTGCACTTCCCACAGGGATAATGTCCCATGACTGGTGCCATCCCCCATGCACTTGTGATGTTTGTCTGGGTGTTCAAATTGTGGGTTTGGTATGGACAACAAGATCTCGAATGTTATTTGTGTGTTTGTAGGCAAACAAGGGATTAGTCTTTTTTTAGAGTCTCCTATATTGAGAATCGACCACCGTTTCTTAATAACTTTCATGATTTTGTTGGAAGCTGGTGTGAAAGTCGGTACACAGGTAAGTTGAGAATTAAGAGGCGTTTCTGTGGGAGCTAGAATGGCTTCACACTGATTCTTAGAAGCTCTTTTGCATGCTGTCCTGACTATGTGCTGTGGGTATTCTCATCCCAGGAGTTTTTGCTCCAGGTCATTTGCTTGTTTGTTGAAATTGACAATCTCACTACAATTCTGCCTAAGCCTAAGGAACTGTCCATAGGGTAGGTTAGTTCTTAGGGAGCGTGGATGGTGACTCCCAAAACAAAGGAGGCTGTTCCGATCCATGGGTTTGTTGTATGTCTTGGTCTTCAGTTGCTTGCCTTCCAGAGAAATGAGAAGGTCCAAGAAGGGTAATTGGATGTCAGAGACATGCCCGGTAAATTACAAGTGGGGGTCGATGGAGTCGTTCCATGTGAGAAAATCCTGAACATCTGTGGTCTCACCCTTCCAGACGATCAAAATATTGTCTATGGATATCTGCCACGATTGTATCCTGGTCCTGAATGGGTTGGTCTTGGTCAAAATAGATGAATGCTCAAAATGGTGCATGTATCAACATGCTTAACTGGGAACATAGGTGCTGCCCATCAAAGTCCCCCCACATTTTAGGTGCTATGTGTCCTCAAATTGAAAACAAATTTCCTTCAGTGCTAGGGTAGCACAAGTTATCACAAAATCAATAGGAGTGGGGGAATCCCAAATCCCCGATCTCATGACTTCCTCAGTTTCCCTGCCTTTCTTTTAAGCTCAGCACCATCCAGTGATTCTACATTAAATAGTTTAGTGGCATCGGGTTGGTAGTTGATTTTAGTTTCACACCATTCACCAATCTTCTCAATTTCGTAGGACATACCACTCTTCGCCCTATGATGCTCTACTGGCATATTGATTAAAAGATCTCCAACAAAGAGCCCTCTCACGGGGCCTGCCAGGCACTGCAGTGCCGGACTGGCGAGGAGCACCGCCCTATGATGAAGCATGTCACCTTCGGGTGAGTGAGGGCAACTGTATTTACAAGCACATGCTTCGCTTGGGACCTGCTTAATCAATCAATCAATCAATCAATCACAGAATTTGTAGAGCGCACTACTTACCCGCGACGGTCTCAAGGCGCTGGGGAGAGGGAAGGGGGGGGATGCTGCTACTGGTCGAACAGCCAGGTCTTGAGTAGCCTCCTGAAGGTCAGCAGGTCTTGGGTCTTTCGTAGGCTTAGTGGAAGGGTGTTCCAGGTCTTGGCGGCGAGGTGTGAGAAGGATCTGCCACCGGTGGTTGTTCTTCGAATGCGGGGGACGGTGGCGAGGAGAGGTCGGCGGAGCGGAGCTGGCGGTTGGGGACGTAGAAGAAGAGCCGTCTGTTGAGGTAGGCTGGGCCAGTTTTGTGGAGTGCCTTGTGTGTATGGGTGAGGAGTTTGAAGGTGATCCTCCTGTCGACGGGGAGCCAGTGCAGGTTCCTCAAGTGGGGGGTGATGTGGCTGTGGCGTGGTACGTCGAGGATCAGGTCGTGCGGAGGCGTTTTGTATGCGTTGCAGTCGCTTGATGAGCTTGGCCGGGGCTCCCGCACAGAGGGCGTTCCATAGTCCAGTCCGCTACTGACGAGGGCCTGGGTGACTGTTCTTCTTGTGTCTGTCGGGATCCACCTGTAGATCTTGCGAAGCATGCAGAGGGTGTTGAAGCAGGAGGAGGAGACTGCGTTGACTTGCTTGGTCATGGAGAGCGTTGAGTCGAGGATGATTCCCAGGTTGCGTGCGTGGTCGGTGGGTGTCGGGGCTGCTCCCAGCGTCGTTGGCCACCAAGAGTCGTCCCAGGCTGAGGTGTTGGAGCCGAGGATGAGGACCTCCGTTTTGTCCGTGTTCAGCTTTAGTCGGCTGATGTTCATCCAATCGGCGACGGCCTTCATTCCTTCATGGAGTTTGGCTTTGGCGGCGAGGGGGTCCTTGGTGAGGGAGAGGATCAGTTGAGTGTCGTCGGCGATAATGTTGAGGTCGTGTTGTCTGGCGATGCGTGCGAGCGGGGCCATGTAGATGTTGAACAGTGTTGGGCTGAGGGACGATCCCTGGGGTACGCCGCAGATGATCTCGGAGGCTTTGGATCGGAAGGGTGGGAGGCGGACTCTCTGGGTTCTGCCTTCGAGGAAGGAGGTGGTCCATTCCAGGGCCTTGTCTCGGATCCCTGCGTCGTGGAGGCGTGCGCGTAGAGTGCGGTGGCAGACAGTGTCGAAGGCGGCGGAGAGGTCCAACAGGATGAGGGCTGCGGTCTCACCATTGTCCAGCAGGATCCTGATGTCGTCGGTGGCGGCGATGAGGGCAGTCTCAGTGCTGTGGTTGCTGCGGAACCCTGAGTGGGATGGGTCCAGGATGCTGTTTTCTTCGAGGTATCGGGTTAGCTGTTTGTTGACGATCTTCTCGATGACCTTGGCTGGGAACGGAAGCAGAGAGATGGGCCGGAAGTTCTTGAGGTCTCTAGGGTCCGCCTTGGGTTTTTTGAGTAGTGCGTTGATCTCTGCGTGTTTCCAGCTCTCTGGGAAGGTCGCGGTCTCGAAGGAGAGGTTGATGATGTTGCACAGGTGGGGTGCGATGGAGCTGCTGGCTTTGTTGAAGATGTGGTGCGGGAAAGGGTCTGACGGGGAGCCGGAGTGTATTGTGCTCATGGTCTTGATGGTGTCCTCGATGTTCACGCTGGCCCAGGCTGGCAGAGGGTCGTGGTCGATGGTGTGTGGCGGGTCGATCTTAGTTGGGGTTGTCTGGGTGTCGAAGCTGTCGTGGATGTCGGCGATCTTGCGGTGAAAGAAGGTGGCGAGGGAATCGCACAGGGGTTGCGACGGCGGGATGTCGTTGGTGTTGGAGCTGGGATTGGAGAGTTCCTTCACGATGTTGAAAAGCTCCTTGCTGTTCTGTGCGTTGTTGTCGAGGCGGTCTTTGAAGGAGATTCTCTTGGCAGAAAATCAACAAGAATACAGGCACAGTACAGTGGGGCAGCGGGGGCACAGAAGGAAAAACGGGGAGAAAATCAACAGAAATACAGGCACAGTACAGTGGGGCAGCGAGGGCACAGAAGGAAAAACGGGGAGAAAATCAACAGAAATACAGGCACAGTACAGTGGGGCAGCGGGGGCACAGAAGGAAAAACGGGAGAAAATCAACAAAAATACAGGCACAGTACAGTGGGGCAGCGGGGGCACAGAAGGAAAACGGGGAGAAAATCAACAGAAATACAGGCACAGTACAGTGGGGCAGCGGGGGCACAGAAGGAAAACGGGGAGAAAATCAACAGAAATACAGGCACAGTACAGTGGGGCGGCGGGGGCACAGAAGGAAAAACGGGGAGAAAATCAACAGAAATACGGGCACAGTACAGTGGGGCAGCGGGGGCACAGAAGGAAAAACGGGGTGAAAATCAACAGAAATACGGGCACAGTACAGTGGGGCAGCGGGGGGCACAGAAGGGAAAGAGGGGAGAAAAATCAACAGAAATACGGGCACAGTACAATGGGGCAGCGAAGGGCACAGAAGGGAAAAAGGAGGGAAAAGAAACAGGAATACGGGCACAGTACAATGGGGCAGCGAGGGGCACAGAAGGGAAAATGGGGAGACAGAAGCAAAGAAATACGGGCACCGAGGCCACAAGCGGAGGGGCGATCTTACCAGCAGCAGCAGCGGGCGGACAACACAGGCGGAGCTGTGTGGTGGGGGAGCGACCTACCTGGCAAGGTCAAGGGTCGCTTACAGCTAGGAATGATTTCTCTAGAGCTATTACACATCGGTACAGTATACTGATATTAGATTTTGATTATATGGGGAGATTGTATACTGGACCGTTATCCTCCCCGTCACTTCTTTTGACATATAATAAAAAATATAATCAGAGTCAGACTGTGTATCGTGTTTTACTGTGTGGGATTATCCCAGGAGAGTGGGAAAGTAACTCAACTGGATAAAGAGTAAACGGCCTACTACTGGACATTCAAACCTCAATTAGCCTTTCCCAGACGGGATGAAGTAATAAAAATGGATCGAGCGTATCCACATTCCTGCATGATAGACATGTGCAATGGATTAAGTATAAGAACAGGGTGCTATATGTCACACAAAAATGAAAACGAAGTGCTAATCAGAGGCGCTCTTACCTATACTGGACTGCTTGAATGTTAATACTTAGAGAAAAAAGGGGTTTCAGTAAGTGAAAATTTCAATCAGGGTCCCAAAGGGAATCCTGTACAAAGATACATTATAAAACAGTAGTGTGCAATTCACTCCATAAAAAAATCTATATAAATATATCAGTTGTGCTGCTCACCTCGAGTTGCAGCTGCAGACATGCCAAAAAGTATAGCCCAGAATCCTCCAGCACTGTACCTGGGTAAGATGTGGGGTGCAGGGAACCCCCTGGTGGAACACTTCCTTGCCATGGAACACCAAGCTGACAGCCTTAGGTGGTGGGTCCCAGAGAAAATAATCCACAACCCCAGAGGTGACGATTCTTTGTCCACTCTAAGTTTAAGGGAATGCAAATGGATACATACTCTTGATACTGTAAATCAAGGTCTAAACGATTTTGAGGAGATCAATAGACAAGCGGCTTTACTGAATAATGGTTAAGTTGGTTGAATAATGGTATGGGCTTTATTGTTCGCATTGCAGATTCAATATTTTAGCTGATATGCACACTTGTATCTAACACACTTGGAAATTGTTTATATAACCTTTTTCATGTATTACTGTAATGATGATGTTAAGTACATTACATGATGTTAGGTACAATATACAATGTTGTCAAACAGTAGTGTGCTGGTTGCACTAGTTAAGAAAACATAACTGATGAGATGAGGTTAACTTAAATAATCATGCTGCTACTTAGGTTTAGTGACAATCATTTTTGGCTGAGGACTCATTCTCACTGAGACATACCTAGAAAGATTTTGTTCCTGTCCTAAAGATGCATTACCTTCTGCACCTTGTACTGCACCAGGTTTTCCAAATTATACCTTGACATACTTCCCAAGAGGCCAGATCATCCATGGTTTTAAACACATTATCGCAAATCTTCTCTACCACTAGTGTTTTGCTACACCTGGGGTACAGTTTGCACTACAATGGAGCTTTTGCCATCACCATATCTCCTGCTTTTACCATAGTGAACTTTACAGCTTTCCTGGAGTTATATCTTTCTTTGTTATACTTTTGTTTTTCTTCTTTCTTTCTCCTCCAATCACAATCTATCCCTTTGTAACAAGTATGCATTTCATTCACCCTGGAGATAAGTAAGTATTGGGTGTTCTCCCGCTAAATAACTCAAAAGGACTACTACATGTAGTGCTATGAAGAATTTCCCTATACGCTCTGAGCTTCTTGAAGTTTTCTTTTCTGCAGTGTAATCTATTGTTTTTTGCTAACTGAATACTCTCTTTTACAGTAGAGTTAAACCTCTCAATCATTCCATTTGTTTCTGGATGATACAGTAGATCCTTTTGTGTTTAACTCACCTCTTGCACAACAATTCCTATATCTCATGAGGTCAGTTGTGCACCATTGTCTGTAAGTATAACTCCAGGGAAATCCTCTTTCATAAATATTTGATCCACGATTATAGTTACTCTTCCCGTATTTATAGCTAAACCTGCCTGCTGAAATAAGCCTATTATTGCTATGACATAACTAAGAGCCTGATTTAGAGTGTGGTAGATGGGTTATGCTGTCACGAACGTGACAGATTTCACATCTACTGTATTACAAGTGCAATATATCCTGTGGCACGTGCAATACAGTAACCCACTTGCCAAACACTAAATTGGGCTCTTATTCCTTCCCCCATGGCCCGGCCCCATTAAGTCAGAATTAACTTTTACCCATCGTTCTCTTGGGAAATTCCTACTTACAGCAGGCCATGTTCTAAATTGTTCTCCGTTATCACTTGGTTAACATTAAACACATTCTCTAGACTTAATTTCCTCCATCATGTCAATACTGGGTCACCAAACCTCACATCTTCTTCTTTCTTTCATGTTAATCTTTCCTAAATATCTTCATGAGTTAGCACTAGAGGTTTTCTCTAAGTTTCTTTGGTGGTACTAATATTGTACCTCTAAATTGCAACCCATCAATGACTGCTAATTTATCCTTCATATTCCAGTATGCCTAAAGATTCCGTTCTACTACCTTGCACTACGGCCACCCTTTATTTATTCACACGCATACTTTTTATAGATTTATATATTGAACAAGTTGGGATTTCACATATTACCATAGTCCACTTGCTATTTCTGTCTTCCTCAATTTGTAAATCATTCTTTTCTTTCAGTAAGTGCACTAGGATGCCATTATATCCTACATAACTTTGCATGAATCTGCCATGGATATGAGTAGGAAGGGAATCAAAGCCACAACATACCCAACAAATGTTACAAGTCTCTGAACCACCTTCTGGTTGTTACAGGTCATTACTGTATTTTTGACTCATGTTTGCTGGATCAAATGTTACCAACAGGAAGTTCATATTACAGAACACCATCCCTCCTATGAGGAACTGAGTTAATTAAAAAAGAGATTAAAATTGTCACCAGCAGGTCTTTTTGGCATGGGCTGTAAGGTCTTCTTAGTGCATGGGAGCATCCTACTTTCTCTGGAAACAAACCCAGATGCCAAAATTGCGCCAGAAAATAATTTTCAGCAGGAAGAAAAAAACTGGAGACCAGAAAAACCTTTGAACTGTTTAGGCCAAGCAGCAAGGCAAAGATCAATCAATCAATCAGTTCTTGTATAGCGCGACTTGTCACCCCAGGGGGTCTCCAGGTGCTGGGATTCTGTGGGCCTTGGTCGAACAGCCATGTATTGAGATTCTTCCTGAAGTCTTCCAGCGAGGGGGCACTTCGCAAGTGGAGCGGGAGGTCGTTCCAGGACTTGGCCATTAAGTGGGAGAAGGAATGACCTCCACAGAAGCTCTGACAGATGTGGGGATGCATGCCAAGGAGAGCACTGAGAAAACTAGCAGAAACTGGAGACAACTGAAATTTCACGAATCCAGTGAGGTAGCGATCAAGCAAGAACAATTGTGACACAGCTGAACTCAAATGGACTCCCCTTTTTATAGAGCCAAAGAGGATGTAGCATAATTCAAAAAGTAGTTCAGCCAGCTTGGATTGGGAAAATAATTAATGAGAAAGCATTCAAAAGTATAGTATAATATAATGCTACATTACAAGGATTTACAGAACAACACAGTAAAAAAACATGTACCTAAAATATTTTCTGGTATGCAGAAGGGCTCACTCCACAATTCCTTCTGTGGACTCAAACGAGCTAGCATGTGGCAGGAAAAAGAATACAGGTGTTTGCTGAAGAGACAGTCTGTCTCTGGAGCTGTGCCCAACTGTGCTGTTGTGGGACCAGTGAAGACTGAGGCACTCCTCGGAAGCTATGCCCAACTATAGCAACCAGGCATGAGAGAAACTCTTACACCCTGCCTCCTCTTAGGGGTTCCTGGTTTGTGGAGGAATTCCAAATAGAATTTTTTAAGCAAAACAAGAGCCTGAACCAGATCTGCTGGTTCCTATGAACGATAAAAAGTGTTGTATCCCTTCCAGTCAATAAGATAGTGAAGCTTTCATTTAAAGTATCTAGAGTCATATATTTCTTGAAATGTATACTCAGGTTGTCCATCACCAAAGCGATTATGGGAACTGGTCTATTTTTAATCTGCAGACCTCTATGGTGAAGATAAGGTTTCAAATAGGAAACATGAAAGGAAGAATAAACCCTCCAGGAAAGGGGAAGCTTGAGTCATCTAGTTAAAAGATTATTGATTTTAGAAATTTCGAAAAGAGCATAATATTTTGGAGAAAACTTGAACCTACAGATAGAGGGAGGTAAATTGATAGAGGAAAGCCAAACCTTGTCTCCTATTTTGTAAGTAGTTGCTGCGTGCTTATGTTGATGGCTGTAGTCTCTGTTTTGACTTAGCAGTCTGTAAATTTTGAATGATCCTTCTTTTACCTTTCCAAGGAATCTTGTACAGGAGGTACCTAAGCATCTATTTCAAGTTATCAGGAATGGTTTGATGATGGAATCCAGTTAAAGCAAAAAATGGTGAGAAACCAGTGGAAGTTATGATTGCATTTTTGTATGCAAACTCTGGTGAAGGTAGGAGAATCCTCCAGTTACTTCGGGTAGCAGAAATGTAATACCTTGTAATTTCTTCAAGAGTTCAATTTAACCTTTCAGCCTATCCACTAGCCTAAGGAGTGAAAGCCAGAACTAAGGACCTGAGTATGATGGCGGTGGGACCGCCTCCGTCAGTCCATCGGTGGCGGTCCCACCACTATTGAACCATGGAGGTCCGCTCACCACATTACAATGGCGGGAAGATGGTTGGCGATCAGAGAGACTGAATGCCACGGATCCGACAGGCTCAAGGAGCCCGTCGGAGGGAACCGCAATCCCTACAGTGGTCGCAGTGCCTGCCAGGCACGGCCGTAGGAAATATGATGTCCTTTTACGCCGGCCATTTTATGGCGCTTGACCCGCCAGCAATAGGCAGGCGAAAAGGTACATTGGGATCCGATAGCCGGCCACCCTTCCACCCTGGACCTCAGAGATCGGACCTGGGGGGCACCTATGGTGCCCCCTACATATCCCTGCACCATGTGGCAGGCACCACATGGTGCGTGCCACATAGTGCAGGGTTGCCACATAGTGCATAGGGCTAGCAGGTACAAGATGGCCGCCTGATAGGAGCTCACCACCGAGACTCCCGGGTTTGGGACTACTAAATCTGTAGAAATCCCGTTGTTAACCCAGCCATCCACTGCTATCTTGATGATTTCCTGCAAACAATCTTACTTGTTATCATTAACAACTAGATTGCACCGTATCTCACCCTTCCGGAGATGAGAAACGGCAACTTGACGACCCTCCGACTCGCTGACCTCGCCACGTCTCACTTGCAACGGACCCTCCGATTCTGATCTCGGCGGGTCCCCGACACTCTCGGACCCATCCTGGAAGATCTTGCTGACTATTACAGCTGCAGCTTCTGGCTTCTCCAGTGCCTAGATGCCTTGCCGACTCACCCCGCTTGACCCGGACCCTCCGGTTCTGATCTTGGAGGGACCCGATTTTCACTGACCCATCCTGGTTTGCCACGCCAGACACAGCTGCAACTACCGGCCGCTCCTGCCTCCAGACGCCGGTCCGGCTTCTTGTCCAGGCCACTCCCGCCTCACTTGATCCAGACCCTCCGGTTCTGATCTTGGAGGAGCCCGACTTTCACGGACCCATCCTGGTTTTCCACGCCAGACACAGCTGCAACAACCGGCCGCTCCTGCCTCCAGACACCGTTATGACTTGTCGTCCAGGCCACTCCAACCTCGCTTGGTCCGGACCCTCCGGTTCTGATCTTGGAGGGGCCCGACTTTCACGGACCCATCCTGGTTTTCCACACCAGACACAGCTGCAACTACCGGCCGCTCCTGCCTCCAGACGCCGTTCCGACTTGTCGTCCAGGCCACTCCCGCCTCGCTTGGTCCGGACCCTCCCGTTCTGATCTTGGAGGGGCCCGACTTTCACGGACCCATCCTGGTTTTCCACGCCAGACACAGCTGCAACTACCGGCCGCTCCTGCCTCCAGACGCCGTTCCGACTTGTCGTCCAGGCCACTCCCGCCTCGCTTGGTCCGGACCCTCCCGTTCTGATCTTGGAGGGGCCCGACTTTCACGGACCCATCCTGGTTTGCCACGCGAGACACAGCTACATCTTCCGACCGCCCCAGCCTCCAGACACCTTTCCGGCTACTCTTCACTTGATCCGCGCCCTCCGGCTCAGATGGTGCTAGTCCCTGATGATTCCCCCGTGCCTATGCTGTGGTGACTTGTTGTCCAGACCACTCTTCACTGGACCCGCACCCTCTGGCTCAGATTTTGCGAGTTCCCGACTCCCTCGGACCCATGCTGGAGTGGCGCCTCCAGGATCAGACCTGCTGAGCCCATGGCTTGATGACTAGCCATCTCGCTTTTCCTTGGCTCCCGCCCGTGCCCTATGCCTTGCTGGAGCTCACAGAGCCGTGGAGTTGATTACCTCTGGGTCCCTTGGATTTGGGCATGTGAGAACCCCACGGGATGATCGATATACCGCCGTCGCTTGCTTGTGCGTGAGCCTATTTCTCTCGCGGTCGGGCCCCCACCAGCTGATCCGTTGGCCTCCTGCACGGTCACATAAACGGAGCCTTCCTTCCGCCTCGAACGCCGCCTCGTCCCGCCCTGATGCCCATTGATTCCCCGCCTGGCTGACCTGCACACCTCCTGGGCTCAGCTCTTCGACTGGAGCCCTTCCGCCATCAGACGTATGTTTTAACCCATACATCCGACGCTGGAGCCTATCTACGCCCCGACATTGCAGGGGCTTGACAAAACCTAGTCACAGGGGGCGGTTTACATCTAAACTATAGAACTCAGAAGGTGGGTTCTCAAGCCTCTCCCTGGCCTCGACGCAACTGTCCATTGAAGCCCGTCGTGTCCTTTTGCACATCCAGGCTCCCTCCGCAACCCTCCCACCCATGACAGAGTTTCTATACTGTGAACTGTAAGAGCCCTGACGCCCTCCCCGGCTCCCTACCGCCGCATTCCCTCTCATGATGGAGCCTCTGTATTGTTAATCAGAAAGAGACTGGACACCCTCCCTCCCAAGGCTCTCTACCTCCGCACTCTGATCGTCATCCCGAGAACAGAAAGAGACTCAGTTGTTTTGCGTATTTGTTGATGTCTCGCTGCATTGCACGCTGCTGGCCTAAGGTCATGTTCCCCCAACCTTTCGTTCTCCTTTCAACTCCATTTATTTCAATTAGCGACTCGAGCTGTTCTTTGATAGGCAGATTGTTAGATCTGATAGATTGCTGGTTGATACCTCATCGCTTCAAACACTAATTGACTTGTGACTGCATCCCCCATGCTTATTTCTGATCTGCTTACTGCATCCACCATGCTTGTATTATGGTTTCTGCCTGCACCTGTTACCCCACTTGTTTGCCAATTTCTGCAAGATGCCCTGCTCCCCAAAATGGTGGTCCACCAACTATCCTAAAATGGCGACTATCCTCTCTTTCCCCCATGATAGCTAACGTCGCGGACTACAGCTAGACCATTACGATCCCTTCCCCTCATCCCCTGCCTCCCCCATCTAACTTGACCAACATCGCCCTTCCCGGCGCCCTCTCCTGGCTGCTGCCTGGTTGAAATCCTGATCCTCTTGGATGTCGTGTTTACCTCTCTGGCCCCAATTTGCCTATCTATCCCGCTCCTTCCTTAATTTCTTCATAAGTATCTCATCCTACTACTTAACCACCCCGTTTTTATCCTCCCATCTTCCTATTCTTCCTACACACACTCTGCTCCCTCCCTCATTCTCTACCCTCCACTCTACAGCCTCTCACTGCTTTATCCCCAGCCCCCTTTGTGTGGGCCACTAATATTGCCCATGACACACTCTGCCCTCTATTGCAATTCCTATTATACACTAGCCTATCATCCCTTATCTCCACTATTTACGGAATATTTTTGAAAATTCTGCTTCCACTGATGCCCTACTAGGTTATTCTCTATTGTCTTCATCACCCGTGACTCCTTTGTTCCCTTCACTCACTGGTTGAGTTCTTCCCCGCCGCCCCCCTAACCTCTACGTTGACCTGTCCCTCCAGTTGCCCTCTGTCTTCACCATACCCCTACCTCGTCCCCTCCCTAAAACTTACTCACCTGCTTTCCCCCTCCTGCAGCTTCCTTGCCCACGTCCTCACACTCCCTCCAAGACTCCCCTTTCCTGGCCTTTAATTCTACCCTCTCCCCCGTCGCAATCCCTCCACCTTCGCCCTCTTCCACCAATCTCTTCACCTCACCACCCCTTACTGCCTTCTCTGCCTGCGTCTAGCTCTCCCCATCCCATATCTTACCCAATATGCCTCCCCTCACCCTCGCACTCTTACCCCCGGACCCCACCCTCTCCAAACATGGCCCTAACTCCTGGGCTATACAGTACCCTCCGAAACTATCTAAAAGTGCTAAGAAAAACTTCAAACACAGATTACTTATCCGTCACCCTGAAACTCTTATTGTAGATAACTACCTCAGCCTCACATCCCTCATTAAAACTAACTACATCTTCATTCAAGCTACAGAATCCCACCTCTCCATCTTTGAACACCACTTCTGCTCCTTGTCTCGCCTCTTAGGCAATACTATTCTTAACCCTCCATCCACCCATCAGCTCAACCCCCCTCACATCTCCCCCCTACCTCCTACCCCTTTCTCCATCCCCCCTACCACCACCATACTCCAATCCCCTTCACCCCCTCCCTCTCCGGTGCCGTTCCCAATGTCAATCCTATCTCCCAATGTCCTCCCCCTTGAGTCCCCCCACCCCCTATTTTCACCCCTACCTCTACCACACTCCAATCACCTGCGCCCCCCGCCCTATCCGCTGCCGTTACCAATGCCTATTCTTTCTCCCAATCACCTTCTCCCAATCATCCCCTCCCCCTAGTGTCCCCCCCACCTCCTGACATCCCCACCGCACACCTCCACTCCCAATCACTCACGCTTCACAATGACCCATCCTCCCCATCCTCCAATTTTATTCCTAACCCCACTCCTCCCTCCTTTCTACTGCAACTTACATCCTTACCCCCCCCCCCTGGCTCCCTGTCCATGCCCCCCCAAGACTCTCCATCTCCCTCCCTTAACCCCTCAACCCACCCACCTAATTTCACCCCAAACCCCTCATCCCTCCCACCCAATTTCAGTCGACCTTTAACCTCCGACGCAACCCTTCTCCATACTCTTCACACCCTTGTAACTTTTTTATCCTCTCACCCTGAGGTTGTTAACCTTCTGCCCCCCACCACCTCCCCTTTCACCCCACAGCCTTATCACTCCTCTTCCCTCCCCCACTGGCCCCACACACCCAACACAAAACAGACCACCTCCCTCCAGCGCTAACACAGAACATCCCTCCCACACCCCTTCTTTCCCCCCCCCACTCCTTCAACCCAGACTCTTCTCAATATTGAACGGGATCTCTCTAGGTTAACGAAGGAACTCTCAAGACTTAGAGTAGATTTAAATTCCCTCACCTCTAGCTCCACACTCTTCCGGGCAAGGTCCCCCCCAACCGTAAACTCCCCTCTAACTATAATCTTCCTCGGAATACTACCCCGCTCCGCTGCCGTCTACACAGGCCTCGCCGCACTTTGAACCAGTTCTCTCCTTCCGACCTTTCTGAACTTTGCAACTCGTACCTGCCCAATTTAGCAATCAATAACCCCCCACCCCACCACTCTAACATCCCTGTTATCCTTGGGACCAACAGAATCCCCCTCTCCCTCCTCCCCTAGACCCCCTCCTCAACTTACTACTATCCACTCCTGCCCTCCCCCAAAAAACATTCCCAACCCTGTTATCCTTGGGACCAACAGAATCCCCTCCTCTCCCTCCTCCCCTAGACCCCCTCCTCAACTTACCACTATCCACTCCTGCCCCCCCCTAAAAACATTCCCAAACCCCTCTCCTGCATGCTGGTTAACTGTCGTTCTGCTGTCCGACACGCCATCGAAATCTCTGAAACCATCCTAAGCGAATCTATTGACATCGCGTTCCTCACAGAAACCTGGCTCAATGACTACTCTACGAGCTTGCTTGACATACTCTCCCCCCCCGGATACTCTATCCTCAGGAAAGACAGACCCAATAGAATAGGAGGTGGCTTAGCCATAATCTTTAAAAATGAACTTCAGCTCTCCATAGTTAACAACTCGGACCACTCCACCTTTGAATACCTTGAAGCTGAACTAATAATTAAAGGTTCCCTCCCTATCCGTTTGCACAACATCTACCACCCTCCTGGTGATCCTCATCCCTTCATTGATGAACTTTCTGACCTTCTCTCCCAATCCTCTGTATCTAACTCTAGACATCTCTTCCTTGGAGACCTCAACCTCCACCTAAATGACTCCAAAGACCCCACAACCACCCTCCTCTCCAATCTTCTTGAGATCAATGACCTCCAGCAACTTTGTCAGGTCCCTACACACACCAAAGGAGCCATCCTAGATGCCGTTACTTCCAAGTTCCAATAAGGACCTGGCCTGCTTGAACAGCATCATCCCTATTGACTGGTCTGACCACCACCTCATACTGTTCACCATTTCTACCTCGTCTCCTCCCATTCCGACCCAGTCCATCAAACCAAAGAAATTGACCAGAAACCTTAAACAGATCCCCCCTGGTGTTCTTGAGTCCAAACTCCAAGCCCAACTGTGCCTCACCCCTCCCTCTCATAATGCAAATGATCTTACTGAGCATTTTAATAAAGCCGTCACCGATGTCCTTGACCAAATTGCCCCAACGAAACTTAAAAATCAAAGAAACATCCCTTCCAAATCTTGGTTTAACCTTGAGCTCAATAAGGAAAGACGTTCTCTTAGACTGATGGAAAGAACCTGGAGGCATCATCCCTCTCCTGCTAACCTAACACTCCTTAAAGAAGCCAGATCAACATACAATAAACACATTTTTTACGAAAAGGCATCCTTCTTCCGTAACCAACTCGATAGGGCCAAAAACAGACCTAGAGAACTATTCAACATCATTCGTAACCAAACCTCCACTGCACCGCCCATCTTGTTGTCCTCAACTGCTAGATGTGATGAAATCGCCAACTTCTTCTCCGAAAAAATTTCCAAAATTGACCAATCCTTTCCTTCTACTCCTACCCCAACCAGCCCCCTTCCTTCTCCTGACACCACTTCTAAAACCTTCACCGCTCTCTCCATACCCCCCATTCCCCCCGCTCACATGCCCGCTTCTCCACCTCTCCTCACCCCCTCGACACACACACTCATTTCTACACCCCCCCAGAACCTCTCCCCAATCCCACCCACAACTTCTCCTCTTACTCCCAATCACTCTAACTCACTACTAAAAAACAATGCATCCTGGCATACTTTCCTCCCTGTCACTGAACGCGAAGTTCTCAACATCATCACTAAACTTAAGCCATACTCCCACACCAAAGACCCCCTCCCCTCAAACCTTATCCAGGACCTATAACACATCATTGCAACATCCTGGACTACAATCATCAACTCCTCCCTGGCCACAGGATGTGTCCCTATCTCTCTTCAACTTGGTCAAATCTCCCCCAATATTAAAAACTCCAATGACGACCCCAATGACCTAAATATTCTCCGCCCCATCTCCAACCTCCCCCTTCTTTCTAAAGCCCTCGAAAAATGTGTCCTGCTCCAATTAGACAAACACATTGAAAATTTTAACCTACTTGACCCCCTTCAATCAGGCTTCAGAAAAGGCTATAGTACCGAAACTGCCATGCTAAATATTGTTGATGACATCCATCACTCTCTCGACAATGGCGAGACGTGTCTACTCATCCTCCTTGATCTCTCTGCAGCGTTTGATACAGTCAACCACTCTGCACTACTTAATGTTCTCAGAGATCGTTTTGGCCTTAATGGTACCACGCCACAAATGGTTTGTCTCCTACCTACAACACCGAACACAGCAAATCAAAATTCACAACTGTCTTTCTAGCCCCACCCCGGTATCCCTAGGAGTCCCCCAAGGATCTATCCTCTCGCCATCTCTCTTTAACCTCTTTATGGAACCCCTCACTCTCATCCTTAAACAAGCAGGAATCAACTACCACCTCTACGCTGATGATACTCAACTGTACTACAAGATCAAAACCCACGCCGATTTCCTACACCTTAACAATACCCTCACCAAGATCCAATCCTGGTTCCAAATAAATCATCTCAAACTATAACCTAAAAAAACTGAAATCATTCTCTTCTCCCCTAAATCCAACCCTCTCCCCATCCAAACTTGGATCTCCGACCTCAATGCTCTCAACTGCTCTCTCTCCTTGTCCAACTCAGTCAAATCTCTTGGTATCTCCATTGATAATAACCTTAATCTCAATTCTCACATCAAAACTTCAGCAAAAGGAGCCCTCTTCACTCTCCGCCATCTCAAAAAAATCAAGCCCTTTATTCCATCTGAAGACTTTAAACTAGTAGTTCAATCTCTGGTCCTCTCGAGAATTGATTATGGCAACGCCATCCTCACCGGAATCCCTAAGATCCACCTAGCTCCTCTCAAATCTGTTCTCAACCTCGCCGCTAGACTCATCACCGACTGCAAACATTTTGACCACATCTCCCCAGTCCTCAAAACTCTTAAATGGCTCCCTGTCGAAGGCAGGTCTGCCTACAAAAATGCTTGCCTTACACACAAAGCCCTCCACCAAAACACGCCGCCTTACCTAGCCAACAAACTCTGCATAGCGGGCAGTTCCCGAGCTCTGAGAAGTACGAACGCTCTCCTCCTTGTCCCACCCATGTTAAAAAAGAAATCCACCCAATCCCGATCCTTCTCCGGCAATGCCCCAAGCACCTGGAATGCCCTCCCCAAAGACCTGCGATGCAACCCTTCTTATCTCAGCTTTAAAAAGGACCTCAAAGTGCACCTCCTCAACAAATATTGGGGGTAACCCTAACCCATTTTCCTATCATTCCTTTTAGATTTGTAAATTGCTCCTGATCTTTTACCTGTATTTGTATTATTACAAACTGTCTCTCTTTTGTAACCTGTTATTATTCACTGCTGTTGATTATTTCTGATTTTTGTTCCTGTGACTGTATCTATATTATACTCCTGTAAAGCGCTCTGATACCTCTGGTCCAGCCAGCGCTATATAAAACCTATAAAATAAAATAAATAAAAATAGTGCAGTGATAGGCAAAATGTGTATTTTTGTACTGCGGCATGTGCTGCAGCCCACAGCACACGCCTGCAATACAAAAATACACTTTGCGACCGCCTTCAAGGCGGTTGCATTGTAATTCCCATGGCGGGACCGCTGACAGCAAGTCGGGTGGTCCCATTCCCGATATGATGGCGGTCAGATGAAAGGCCAACCGCCATCATAATGATGCTCTATATTTTCTTTGGATTCCAAGTTTATGACACAGGGATTACCAAAATTCACAGTTGGATTGAGGCCCGTGATCAGGGATAATTTTCAAGGGAAATCCATGGAGTTAAAATATGTCAGAGTAAAATATCTCAGCCATTTCCGATGCAGTTGGTACTTTAGGAAGAGCAGAAAAGTGAGCCATTTTGGTTGACAAATCCGCTGTTGTGGTGCACTTTTCAGATGGAGGCAAATCGACTGTGAAGTTAGTAGAGATGATCTTCCATGGGTTGAAAGGAATTTCAGGTGTTAATAAAAATCCTGCCTTTCTTTCTCTTATATATATATATTTATTTTGAGCACAGATCTTGCATGATTTGATAAATCTTGTAACATCATGATGAAAAGATGGCCACTATAGTATGTGTCTTTCTATAACTCCTCTACTTTTGTTCCAGAGATTAAGGAATTATGGCATAATTGAAGTATGATTCTTTTTTAATGTTCTGAAGGAACAAAAAGTTTGTTTTGACAAAAATCAGCCAATTTGTATTCTTTAACTCAAATTGAGGAATATGTTTTCTTGGTCATGAAGATTAATACATTTCGTTTGCTGATGAATTGACTCAAGGAATGTATAGCTAGCAAAGGAAATAAAGGCTTGAGGAGTAATAATCTTCTCCACAGTCCTGGAATATAGGTCAGGAACAAATCAAACTTTTGAAAGAAGAATGCCCGGCAGGCTTGTCTACTATTTCGTTCACCATCGTTATTTTGGAAAGCTTTTTGAGTTTGAGTGCTTGCAAAAATTCACACAATAATTACTGAAAGAAATCAGAATCAACTTGGGGTTCCTGTCTTTTACATTGTGTTACTTCACACAACTCACACAATTTGACCTTGTTTCTTTTCTTCTGCTAAAAGTTCTGAGTTAAATTCAAACTGTAAGGGTATCTTTGGAGAAAAGAGAAACCAAAATCAAGAGCCACCTGACTATTGCACTATTCTGAGGTCGAGGTAATGGGCCAACGCAGCTGAAGCCCTGAGCGGCAATGAGAGAATGATGGCCATAGTCAAGGCGAGGGAGGACCGGCTGAATGACCAGGTTTCAAGGATCAAGGATGTAGAAAGTTGTCTTGGATGGACAGGATTCCAAAAGTGGTGGCAAGCGCCCAGCTTCCAGTCAACAGGGTCCAGGTTGCTCTTGTAGCAAGCAGTAGGGCTCAGAACCCATGTGTAGTTCTGGCAGGAGACACCTCTCTCATCAAACAGATTGACAAAGCCAAGTGTAAAGTCACACTTTGAACATGGTATTTATAAGACGTCAAGCACATGGAGAGTGCTGCCTTTCAATCAGAAGGCAGTTTCCAGCAGGAAACAGGGGCAGGAAACAGAGGCCGTTAAATAGTCAGCAGTTGTTGTACAAACAAAAACAACATACCAGATACTCTGACAGGACATGAAGGCAGTAGTGTGGGTATTCTCATCCCAGGAGTTTTTGCTCCAGGTCATTTGCTTGTTTGTTGAAATTGACAATCTCACTACAATTCTGCCTAAGCCTAAGGAACTGTCCATAGGGTAGGTTAGTTCTTAGGGAGCGTGGATGGTGACTCCCAAAACAAAGGAGGCTGTTCCGATCCATGGGTTTGTTGTATGTCTTGGTCTTCAGTTGCTTGCCTTCCAGAGAAATGAGAAGGTCCAAGAAGGGTAATTGGATGTCAGAGACATGCCCGGTAAATTACAAGTGGGGGTCGATGGAGTCGTTCCATGCGAGAAAATCCTGAACATCTGTGGTCTCACCCTTCCAGACGATCAAAATATTGTCTATGTATATCTGCCACGATTGTATCCTGGTCCTGAATGGGTTGGTCTTGGTCAAAATAGATGAATGCTCAAAAGGGTGCATGTATCAACATGCTTAACTGGGAACATAGGTGCTGCCCATCAAAGTCCCCCCACATTTTAGGTGCTATGTGTCCTCAAATTGAAAACAAATTTCCTTCAGTGCTAGGGTAGCACAAGTTATCACAAAATCTATAGGAGTGGGGGAATCCCAAATCCTCGATCTCATGACTTCCTCAGTTTCCCTGCCTTTCTTTTAAGCTCAACACCATCCAGTTATTCTACATTAAATAGTTTAGTGGCATCGGGTTGGTAGTTGATTTTAGTTTCACACCATTCACCAATCTTCTCAATTTCGTAGGACATACCACTCTTCGCCCTATGATGCTCTACTGGCATATTGATTAAAAGATCTCCAACAAAGAGCCCTCTCACGGAGCCTGCCAGGCACTGCAGTGCCGGACTGGCGAGGAGCACCGCCCTATGATGAAGCATGTCACCTTCGGGTGAGTGAGGGCAACTGTATTTACAAGCACATGCTTCGCTTGGGACCTGCTTACAGCTAGGAATGATTTCTCTAGAGCTATTACACATCGGTACAGTATACTGATATTAGATTTCGATTATATGGGGAGATTGTATACTGGACCGTTATCCTCCCCGTCCCTTCTTTTGACATATAATAAAAAATATACTCAGAGTCAGACTGTGTATCGTGTTTTACTGTGTGGGATTATCCCAGGAGAGTGGAAAAGTAACTCACCTGGATAAAGAGTAAACGGCCTACTACTGGACATTCAAACCTCAATTAGCCTTTCCCAGACGGGATGAAGTAATAAAAATGGATCGAGCGTATCCAAATTCCTGCATGATAGACATGTGCAATGGATTAAGTATAAGAACAGGGTGCTATATGTCACACAAAAATGAAAACGAAGTGCTAATCAGAGGCGCTCTTACCTATACTGGACTGCTTGAATGTTAATACTTAGAGAAAAAGGGGTTTCAGTAAGTGAAAATTTCAATCAGGGTCCCAAAGGGAATCCTGTAGAAAGATACATTATAAAACAGTAGTGTGCAATTCACTCCATAAAAAAATCTATATAAATATATCAGTTGTGCTGCTCACCTCGAGTTGCAGCTGCAGACATGCCAAAAGGTATAGCCCAGAATCCTCCAGCACTGTACCAGGGTAAGATGTGGGGTGCAGGGAACCCCCTGGTGGAACACTTCCTTACCATGGAACACCAAGCTGACAGCCTTAGGTGGTGGGTCCCAGAGAAAATAATCCACAACCCCAGAGGTGACGATTCTTTGTCCACTCTAAGTTTAAGGGAATGCAAATGGATACATACTCTTGATACTGTAAATCAAGGTCTAAACGATTTTGAGGAGATCAATAGACAAGCGGCTTTACTGAATAATGGTTAAGTTGGTTGAATAATGGTATGGGCTTTATTGTTCGCATTGCAGATTCAATATTTTAGCTGATATGCACACTTGTATCTAACACACTTGGAAATTGTTTATATAACCTTTTTCATGTATTACTGTAATGATGATGCTAAGTACATTACATGATGTTAGGTACAATATACAATGTTGTCAAACAGTAGTGTGCTGGTTGCACTAGTTAAGAAAACATAAATGATGAGATGAGGTTAACTTAAATAATCATGCTGCTACTTAGGTTTAGTGACAATCATTTTTGGCTGAGGACTCATTCTCACTGAGACATACCTAGAAAGATTTTGTTCCTGTCCTAAAGATGCATTACCTTCTGCACCTTGTGCTGCACCAGGTTTTCCAAATTATACCTTGACATACTTCCCAAGAGGCCAGATCATCCATGGTTTTAAACACATTATCGCAAATCTTCTCTACCACTAGTGTTTTGCTACACCTGGGGTACAGTTTGCACCTACAATGGAGCTTTTGCCATCACCATATCTCCTGCTTTTACCATAGTGAACTTTACAGCTTTCCTGGAGTTATATCTTTCTTTGTTATACTTTTGTTTTTCTTCTTTCTTTCTCCTCCAATCACAATCTATCCCTTAGTAACAAGTATGCATTTCATTCACCCTGGAGATAAGTAAGTATTGGGTGTTCTCCCGCTAAATAACTCAAAAGGACTACTACATGTAGTGCTATGAAGAATTTCCCTATACGCTCTGAGCTTCTTGAAGTTTTCTTTTCTGCAGTGTAATCTATTGTTTTTTGCTAACTGAATACTCTCTTTTACAGTAGAGTTAAACCTCTCAATCATTCCATTTGTTTCTGGATGATACAGTAGATCCTTTTGTGTTTAACTCACCTCTTGCACAACAATTCCTATATCTCATGAGGTCAGTTGTGCACCATTGTCTGTAAGTATAACTCCAGGGAAATCCTCTTTCATAAATATTTGATCCACGATTATAGTTACTCTTCCCGTATTTATAGCTAAACCTGCCTGCTGAAATAAGCCTATTATTGCTATGACATAACTAAGAGCCTGATTTAGAGTGTGGTAGATGGGTTATGCTGTCACGAACGTGACAGATTTCACATCTACTGTATTACAAGTGCAATATATCCTGTGGCACGTGCAATACAGTAACCCACTTGCCAAACACTAAATTGGGCTCTTATTCCTTCCCCATGGCCCGGCCCCATTAAGTCAGAATTAACTTTTACCCATCGTTCTCTTGGGAAATTCCTACTTACAGCAGGCCATGTTCTAAATTGTTCTCCGTTATCACTTGGTTAACATTAAACACATTCTCTAGACTTAATTTCCTCCATCATGTCAATACTGGGTCACCAAACCTCTCATCTTCTTCTTTCTTTCATGTTAATCTTTCCTAAATATCTTCATGAGTTAGCACTAGAGGTTTTCTCTAAGTTTCTTTGGTGGTACTAATATTGTACCTCTAAATTGCAACCCATCAATGACTGCTAATTTATCCTTCATATTCCAGTATGCCTAAAGATTCCGTTCTACTACCTTGCACTACGGCCACCCTTTATTTATTCACACGCATACTTTTTATAGATTTATATATTGAACAAGTTGGGATTTCACATATTACCATAGTCCACTTGCTATTTCTGTCTTCCTCAATTTGTAAATCATTCTTTTCTTTCAGTAAGTGCACTAGGATGCCATTATATCCTACATAACTTTGCATGAATCTGCCATGGATATGAGTAGGAAGGGAATCAAAGCCACAACATACCCAACAAATGTTACAAGTCTCTGAACCACCTTCTGGTTGTTACAGTGCATTACTGTATTTTTGACTCATGTTTGCTGGATCAAATGTTACCAACAGGAAGTTCATATTACAGAACACCATCCCTCCTATGAGGAACTGAGTTAATTAAAAAGAGATTAAAATTGTCACCAGCAGGTCTTTTTGGCATGGGCTGTAAGGTCTTCTTAGTGCATGGGAGCATCCTACTTTCTCTGGAAACAAACCCAGATGCCAAAATTGCGCCAGAAAATAATTTTCAGCAGGAAGAAAAAACTGGAGACCAGAAAAACCTTTGAACTGTTTAGGCCAAGCAGCAAGGCAAAGATCAATCAATCAATCAGTTCTTGTATAGCGCGACTTGTCACCCCAGGGGGTCTCCAGGTGCTGGGATTCTGTGGGCCTTGGTCGAACAGCCATGTATTGAGATTCTTCCTGAAGTCTTCCAGCGAGGGGGCACTTCGCAAGTGGAGCGGGAGGTCGTTCCAGGACTTGGCCATTAAGTGGGAGAAGGAATGACCTCCACAGAAGCTCTGACAGATGTGGGGATGCATGCCAAGGAGAGGGAGGACAGAGAGCACTGAGAAAACTAGCAGAAACTGGAGACAACTGAAATTTCATGAATCCAGTGAGTTAGCGATCAAGAAAGAACAATTGTGACACAGCTGAACTCAAATGGACTCCCTTTTTATAGAGCCAAAGAGGATGTAGCATAATTCAAAAAGTAGTTCAGCCAGCTTGGATTGGGAAAATAATTAATGAGAAAGCATTCAAAAGTATAGTATAATATAATGCTATATTACAAGGATTTACAGAACAACACAGTAAAAAACATGTACCTAAAATATTTTCTGGTATGCAGAAGGGCTCACTCCACAATTCCTTCTGTGGACTCAAACGAGCCAGCATGTGGCAGGAAAAAGAATACAGGTGTTTGCTGAAGAGACAGTCTGTCTCTGGAGCTGTGCCCAACTGTGCTGTTGTGGGACCAGTGAAGACTGAGGCACTCCTCGGAAGCTATGCCCAACTATAGCAACCAGGCATGAGAGAAACTCTTACACCCTGCCTCTTCTTAGGGGTTCCTGGTTTGTGGAGGAATTCCAAATAGAATTTTTTAAGCAAAACAAGAGCCTGAACCAGATCTGCTGGTTCCTATGAACGATCAAAGTGTTGTATCCCTTCCAGTCAATAAGATAGTGAAGCTTTCATTTAAAGTATCTAGAGTCATATATTTCTTGAAATTTATACTCAGGTTGTCCATCACCAAAGCGATTATGGGAACTGGTCTATTTTTAATCTGCAGACCTCTATGGTGAAGATAAGGTTTCAAATAGGAAACATGAAAGGAAGAATAAACCCTCCAGGAAAGGGGAAGCTTGAGTCATCTAGTTAAAAGATTAGTGATTTTAGAAATTTCGAAAAGAGCATAATATTTTGGAGAAAACTTGAACCTACAGATAGAGGGAGGTAAATTGATAGAGGAAAGCCAAACCTTGTCTCCTATTTTGTAACTAGTTTCTGCGTGCTTATGTTGATGACTGTAGTCTCTGTTTTGACTTAGCAGTCTGTAAATTTTGAATGATCCTTCTTTTACCTTTCCAAGGAATCTTGTATAGGAGGTACCTAAGCATCTATTTCAATTATCAGGAATGGTTTGATGATGGAATCCAGTTAAAGCAAAAAATGGTGAGAAACCAGTGGAAGTGATGATTGCATTTTTGTATGCAAACTCTGGTGAAGGTAGGAGAATCCTCCAGTTACTTCGGGTAGCAGAAATGTAATACCTTGTAATTTCTTCAAGAGTTCGATTTAACCTTTCAGCCTATCCACTAGCCTAAGGAGTGAAAGCCAGAGCTAAGGACCTGAGTATGATGGCGGTGGGACCGCCTCCGTCAGTCCATCAGTGGCGGTCCCACCACTATTAGACCATGGAGGTCCGCCCACCACATTACAATGGCGGGAAGATGGTTAGCGATCAGAGAGACTGAATGGCACGGATCCGACAGGCTCAAGGAGCCCGTCGGAGGGAACCGCAATCCCTACAATGGTCGCGGTGCCTGCCAGGCACGGCCGTAGGAAATATGATGTCCTTTTCCGCCGGCCGTTTTATGGCGCTTGACCCGCCAGCAATAGGCAGGCGAAAAGGTACATTGGGATCCGATAGCCGGCCACCCTTCCGCCCTGGACCTCAGAGATCGGACCTGGGGGGCACCTATGGTGCCCCCTACATATCCCTGCACCATGTGGCAGGCACCACATGGTGCATGCCACATAGTGCAGGGTTGCCACATAGTGCATAGGGCTAGCAGGTACAAGATGACCGCCTGACAGGAGCTCACCACCGAGACTCCCGGGTTTGGGACTACTAAATCTGTAGAAATCCCGTTGTTAACCCAGCCATCCACCGCTATCTTGATGATTTCCTGCAACCAATCTTACTTGTTATCATTAACAACTAGATTGCACCGTATCTCACCCTTCCGGAGATGAGAAACGGCAACTTGACGACCCTCCGACTCGCTGACCTCGCCACGTCTCACTTGCAACGGACCCTCCGATTCTGATCTCGGCGGGTCCCCAACGCTCTCGGACCCATACTGGAAGATCTTGCCGACTATTACAGCTGCAGCTTCCGGCTTCTCCAGTGCCTAGATGCCTTGCCGACTCGCCCCGCTTGACCCGGACTCTCCGGTTCTGATCTTGGAGGGACCCGACTTTCACTGACCCATCCTGGTTTGCCACGCCAGACACAGCTGCAACTACCGGCCGCTCCTGCCTCCAGACGCCGTTCCGGCTTCTTGTCCAGGCCACTCCCGCCTCACTTGGTCCAGACCCTCCGGTTCTGATCTTGGAGGAGCCCGACTTTCACGGACCCATCCTGGTTTTCCACGCCAGACACAGCTGCAACAACCGGCCGCTCCTGCCTCCAGACACCGTTCCGACTTGTCGTCCAGGCCACTCCAGCCTCGCTTGGTCCGGACCCTCCGGTTCTGATCTTGGAGGGGCCCGACTTTCACGGACCCATCCTGGTTTTCCACGCCAGACACAGCTGCAACTACCGGCCGCTCCTGCCTCCAGACGCCGTTCCGACTTGTCGTCCAGGCCACTCCCGCCTCGCTTGGTCCGGTCCCTCCGGTTCTGATCTTGGAGGGGCCCGACTTTCACGGACCCATCCTGGTTTGCCACGCGAGACACAGCTACATCTTCCGACCACCCCAGCCTCCAGACACCTTTCCGGCTACTCTTCACTTGATACGCGCCCTCTGGCTCAGATGGTGCTAGTCCCTGATTCCCCCGTGCCTATGCTGTGGTGACTTGTTGTCCAGACCACTCTTCACTGGACCCGCACCCTCTGGCTCAGATTTTGCGAGTCCCCAACTCCCTCGGACCCATGCTGGAGTGGCGCCTCCAGCATCAGACCTGCTGAGCCCATGGCTTGATGACTAGCCATCTCGCTTTTCCTTGGCTCCCGCCTGTGCCCTATGCCTCGCTGGAGCTCACAGAGCCGTGGAGTTGATTACCTCTGGGTCCCTTGGATTTGGGCATGTGAGAACCCCACGGGATGATCGATATCCCGCCGTCGCTTGCTTGTGCGTGAGCCTATTTCTCTCGCGGTCGGGCCCCCACCAGCTGATCCGTTGGCCTCCTGCACGTTCACATAAACGGAGCCTTCCTTCCGCCTCGAACGCCGCCTCGTCCCGCCCTGATGCCCATTGATTCCCCGCCTGGCTGACCTGCACACCTCCTGGGCTCAGCTCTTCGACTGGAGCCCTTCCGCCATCAGACGTATGTTTTAACCCATACATCCGACGCTGGAGCCTATCTACGCCCCAACATTGCAGGGGCTTGACAAAACCTAGTCACAGGGGGCGGTTTACATCTAAACTATAGAACTCAGAAGGTGGGTTCTCAAGCCTCTCCCTGGCCTCGACGCAAACTGTCCATTGAAGCCCGTCGTGTCCTTTTGCACATCCAGGCTCCCTCCGCAGCCCTCCCACCCATGACGGAGTTTCTATACTGTGAACTGTAAGAGCCCTGACGCCCTCCCCGGCTCCCTACCGCCGCATTCCCTCTCATGATGGAGCCTCTGTATTGTTAATCAGAAAGAGACTGGACACCCTCCTCCCCAAGGCTCTCTACCTCCGCACTCTGATCGTCATCCCGAGAACAGAAAGAGACTCAGTTGTTTTGCGTATTTGTTGATGTCTCGCTGCATTGCACGCTGCTGGCCTAAGGTCATGTTCCCCCAACCTTTCGTTCTCCTTTCGGCTCCATTTATTTCAATTAGCGACTCGAGCTGTTCTTTGATAGGCAGATTGTTAGATCTGATAGATTGCTGGTTGATACCTCATCGCTTCAAACACTAATTGACTTGTGACTGCATCCCCCATGCTTATTTCTGATCTGCTTACTGCATCCACCATGCTTGTATTATGGTTTCTGCCTGCCCCTGTTACCCCACTTGTTTGCCAATTTCTGCAAGATGCCCTGCTCCCCAAAATGGTGGTCCACCAACTATCCTAAAATGGCGACTATCCTCTCTTCCCCCCTTGATAGCTAACGTCGCGGACTACAGCTAGACCATTACGATCCCTTCCCCTCTTCCCCTGCCTCCCCCTCTAACTTGACCAACATCGCCCTTCCCGGCGCCCTCTCCAGGCTGCTGCCTGGTCAAAATCCTGATCCTCTTGGATGTCGTGTTTACCTCTCTGGCCCCAATTTGCCTATCTATCCCGCTCCTTCCTTCATTTCTTCATAAGTATCTCATCCTACTACTTAACCACCCCGTTTTTATCCTCCCATCTTCCTATTCTTCCTACACACACTCTGCTCCCTCCCTCATTCTCTACCCTCCACTCTACAACCTCTCACTGCTTTATCCCCAGCCCCCTTTGTGTGGGCCACTAATATTGCCCATGACACACTCTACCCTCTATTGCAATTCCTATTATACACTAGCCTATCATCCCTTATCTCCACTATTTACGGAATATTTTTGAAAATTCTGCTTCCACTGATGCCCTACTAGGTTATTCTCTGTTGTCTTCATCACCCGTGACTCCTTTGTTCCCTTCACTCACTGGTTGAGTTCTTCCCCGCCGCCCCCTAACCTCTCTGTTGACCTGTCCCTCCAGTTGCCCTCTGTCTTCACCATACCCCTACCTTGTCCCCTCCCTAAAACCTACTCACCTGCTTTCCCCCTCCTGCAGCTTCCTTGCCCATGTCCTCACACTCCCTCCAAGACTCCCCTTTCCTGGCCTTTAATTCTACCCTCTCCCCCGTCGCAATCCCTCCACCTTCACCCTCTTCCACCAATCTCTTCACCTCACCACCCCTTACTGCCTGCTCTGCCTGCGTCTAGCTCTCCCCATCCCATATCTTACCCAATATGCCTCCCCTCACCCTCGCACTCTTACCCCCGGACCTCACCCTCTCCAAACATGGCCCTAACTCCTGGGCTATACAGTACCCTCCGAATCTATCTAAAAGTGCTAAGAAAAACTTCAAACACAGATTACTTATCCGTCACCCTGAAACTCTTATTGTAGATAACTACCTCAGCCTCACATCCCCCATTAAAACTAACTACATCTTCATTCAAGCTACAGAATCCCACCTCTCCATCTTTGAACACCACTTCTGCTCCTTGTCTCGCCTCTTAGGCAATACTATTCTTAACCCTCCATCCACCCATCAGCTCAACCCCCCTCACGTCTCCCCCCTACCTCCTACCCCTTTCTCCATCCCCCCTACCACCACCATACTCCAATCCCCTTCACCCCCTCCCTCTCCGCTGCCGTTCCCAATGCCAATCCTATCTCCCAATCTCCTCCCCCTTGAGTCCCCCCACCCCCGATTTTCACCCCTACCTCTGCCACACTCCAATCACCTGAGCCCCCCGCCCTATCCGCTGCCGTTACCAATGCCTATCCTTTCTCCCAATCACCTTCTCCCAATCATCCCCTCCCCCTAGTGTCCCCCCACCTCCTGACATCCCCACCGCACACCTCCACTCCCAATCACTCATGCTTCACAATGACCCATCCTCCCCATCCTCCAATTTTATTCCTAACCCCACTCCTCCCTCCTTTCTACTGCAACTTACATCCTTACCCTCCCCCTGGCTCCCTGTCCATGCCCCCCAAGACTCTCCATCTCCCTCCCTTAACCCCTCAACCCACCCACCTAATTTCACCCCAAACCCCTCATCCCTCCCACCCAATTTCAGTCGACCTTTAACCTCTGACGCAACCCTTCTCCATACTCTTCACACCCTTGTAACTTTTTTATCCTCTCACCCTGAGGTTGTTAACCTTCTGCCCCCCACCACCTCCCCTTTTGCCCCACAGCCTTATCACTCCTCTTCCCTCCCCCGCTGGCCCCACACACCCAACACACAACAGACCACCTCCCTCCAGCGCTAACACAGAACATCCCTCCCACTCGCCTTCTTTTTCCCCCCCCACTCCTTCAACCCAGACTCTTCTCAATATTGAACGGGATCTCTCTAGGTTAACGAAGGGACTCTCAAGACTTAGAGTAGATTTCAATTCCCTCACCTCTAGCTCCACACTCTTCCGGGCAAGGTCCCCCCCCAACCGTAAACTCCACTCTAACTATAATCTTCCTCGGAATACTACCCCGCTCCGCTGCCATCTACACAGGCCTCGCCGCACTTCGAACCAGTTCTCTCCTTCCGACCTTTCTGAACTTTGCAACTCATACCTGCCCAATTTAACAATCAATAACCCCCCAACCCACCACTCTAACATCCCTGTTATCCTTGGGACCACCAGAATCCCCCCTCTCCCTCCTCCCCTCGACCCCCTCCTCAACTTACTACTATCCACTCCTGCCCTCCCCCTAAAAACATTCCCATCCCTGTTATCCTTGGGACCAACAGAATCCCCTCCTCTCCCTCCTCCCCTAGAACCCCTCCTCAACTTACCACTATCCACTCCTGCCCCCCCCTAAAAACATTCCCAAACCCCTCTCCTGCATGCTGGTTAACTGTCGTTCTGCTGTCCGACACGCCATCGAAATCTCTGAAACCATCCTAAGCGAATCTATTGACATCGCGTTCCTCACATAAACCTGGCTCAATGACTACTCTACGAGCTTGCTCGACATACTCTCCCCCCCGGATACTCTATCCTCAGGAAAGACAGACCCGATAGAATAGGAGGTGGCTTAGCCATAATCTTTAAAAATGAACTTCAGCTCTCCATAGTTAACAACTCGGACCACTCCACCTTTGAATACCTTGAAGCTGAACTAATAATTAAAGGTTCCCTCCCTATCCGTTTGCACAACATCTACCACCCTCCTGGTGATCCTCATCCCTTCATTGATGAACTTTCTGACCTTCTCTCCCAATCCTCTGTATCTAACTCTAGATATCTCTTCCTTGGAGACCTCAACCTCCACCTAAATGACTCCAAAGACCCCACAACCACCCTCCTCTCCAATCTTCTTGAGATCAATGACCTCCAGCAACTTTGTCAGGTCCCTACACACACCAAAGGAGCCATCCTAGATGCCGTTATTTCCAATAAGGACCTGGCCTGCTTGAACAGCATCATCCCTATTGACTGGTCTGACCACCACCTCATACTGTTCACCATTTCTACCTCGTCTCCTCCCATTCCGACCCAGTCCATCAAACCAAAGAAATTGATCAGAAACCTTAAACAGATCCCCCTGGTGTTCTTGAGTCCAAACTCCAAGCCCAACTGTGCCTTACCCCTCCCTCTCATAATGCAAATGATCTTACTGAGCATTTTAATAAAGCCGTCACCGATGTCCTTGACCAAATTGCCCCAACCAAACTTAAAAATCAAAGAAACATCCCTTCCAAATCTTGGTTTAACCTTGAGCTCAATAAGGAAAGACGTTCTCTTAGACTGATGGAAAGAACCTGGAGGCATCATCCCTCTCCTGCTAACCTAACACTCCTTAGAGAAGCCAGATCAACATACAATAAACACATTTTTTACGAAAAGGCATCCTTCTTCTGTACCCAACTCGATAGGGCCAAAAACAGACCTAGAGAACTATTCAACATCATTCGTAACCAAACCTCCACCGCACCGCCCATCTTGTTGTCCTCAACTGCTAGATGTGATGAAATCGCCCACTTCTTCTCCGAAAATTTTTCCAAAATTGACCAATCCTTTCCTTCTACTCCTACCCCAACCAGCCCCCTTCCTTCTCCTGACACCACTTCTAAAACCTTCACCGCTCTCTCCATACCCCCATTCCCCCCGCTCACATGCCCGCTTCTCCACCTCTCCTCACCCCTCGACACACACACTCATTGCTACACTCCCCCAGAACCTCTCCCCAATCCCACCCACAACTTCTCCTCTTACTCCCAATCACTCTAACTCACTACTAAAAAACAATGCATCCTGGCATACTTTCCTCCCTGTCACTGAACTCGAAGTTCTCAACATCATCACTAAACTTAAGCCATACTCCCACACCAATGACCCCCTCCCCTAAAACCTTATCCAGGACCTATAACACATCATTGCACCATCCTGGACTACAATCAGCAACTCCTCCCTGGCCACAGAATGTGTCCCTATCTCTCTTCAACTTGGTCAAATCTCCCCCAATATTAAAAACTCCAATGCCGACCCCAATGACCTAAATATTCTCCGCCCCATCTCCAACCTCCCCCTTCTTTCTAAAGCCCTCGAAAAATGTGTCCTGCTCCAATTAGACAAACACATTGAAAATTTTAACCTACTTGACCCCCTTCAAACAGGCTTCAGAAAAGGCTGTAGTACCGAAACTGCCATGCTAAATATTGTTGATGACATCCATCACTCTCTCGACAATGGCGAGACGTGTCTACTCATCCTCCTTGATCTCTCTGCAGCATTTGATACAGTCAACCACTCTGCACTACTTAATGTTCTCAGAGATCGTTTTGGCCTTAATGGTACCACGCCACAAATGGTTTGTCTCCTACCTACAACACCGAACACAGCAAATCAAAATTCACAACTGTCTTTCTAGCCCCACCCCGGTATCCCTAGGAGTCCCCCAAGGATCTATCCTCTCGCCATCTCTCTTTAACCTCTTTATGGAACCCCTCACTCTCATCCTTAAACAAGCAGGAATCAACTACCACCTCTACGCTGATGATACTCAACTGTACTACAAGATCAAAACCCACGCCGATTTCCTACACCTTAACAACACCCTCACCAAGATCCAATCCTGGTTCCAAATAAATCATCTCAAACTATACCCTAAAAAAACTGAAATCCTTCTCTTCTCCCCTAAATCCAACCCTCTCCCCATCCAAATTTGGATCTCTGACCTCAATGCCCTCAACTGCTCTCTCTCCTTGTCCAACTCAGTCAAATCTCTTGGTATCTCCATTGATAATAACCTTAATCTCAATTCTCACATCAAAACTTCAGCAAAAGAGCCCTCTTCACTCTCCGCCATCTCAAAAAAATCAAGCCCTTTATTCCATCTGAAGACTTTAAACTAGTAGTTCAATCTCTGGTCCTCTCGAGAATTGATTATGGCAACGCCATCCTCACCGAAATCCCTAAGATCCACCTAGCTCCTCTCAAATCTGTTCTCAACCTCGCAGCTAGACTCATCACCGACTGCAAACATTTTGACCACATCTCCCCAGTCCTCAAAACTCTTAAATGGCTCCCTGTCGAAGGCAGGTCTGCCTACTAAAATGCTTGCATTACATACAAAGCCCTCCACCAAAACACGCCGCCTTACCTAGCCAACAAACTCTGCATAGCGGGCAGTTCCCGAGCTCTGAGAAGTACGAACGCTCTCCTCCTTGTCCCACCCATGTTAAAAAAGAAATCCACCCAATCCCGATCCTTCTCCGGCAATGCCCCAAGCACCTGGAATGCCCTCCCCAAAGACCTGCGATGCAACCCTTCTTATCTCAGCTTTAAAAAGGACCTCAAAGTGCACCTCCTCAACAAATATTGGGGGTCTTAACCCTAACCCATTTTCCTATCATTCCTTTTAGATTTGTAAATTGCTCCTGATCTTTTACCTGTATTTGTATTATTACAAACTGTCTCTCTTTTGTAACCTGTTATTATTCACTGCTGTTGATTATTGCTGATTTTTGTTCCTGTGACTGTATCTATATTATACTCCTGTAAAGCGCTCTGATACCTCTGGTCCAGCCAGCGCTATATAAAACCTATAAAATAAAATAAATAAAAATAGTGCAGTGATAGGCAAAATGTGTATTTTTTGTACTGCGGCATGTGCTGCAGCCCACAGCACACGCCGCAATACAAAAAATACACTTTGCGACCGCCTTCAAGGCGGTTGCATTGTAATTCCCATGGCGGGACCGCTGACAGCAAGTCGGGTGGTCCCATTCCCGATATGATGGCGGTCGGATGAAAGGCCAACCGCCATCATAATGATGCTCTATATTTTCTTTGGATTCCAAGTTTATGACACAGGGATTACCAAAATTCACAGTTGGATTGAGGTCCATGATCAGGGATACTTTTCAAGGGAAATCCATGGAGTTAAAATATGTCAGAGTAAAATATCTCAGCCATTTCCGATGCAGTTGGTACTTTAGGAAAAGCAGAAAAGTGAGCCATTTTGGTTGACAAATCCGCTGTTGTGGTGCACTTTTCAGATGGAGGCAAATCGACTGTGAAGTTAGTAGAGATGATCTTCCATGGGTTGAAAGGAATTTCAGGTGTTAATAAAAATCCTGCCTTTCTTTCTCTTATATATATATATATTTATTTTGAGCACAGATCTTGCAAGATTTGATAAATCTTGTAACATCATGATGAAAAGATGGCCACTATAGTATGTGTCTTTCTATAACTCCTCTACTTTTGTTCCAGAGATTAATGAATTATGGCATAATTGAAGTATGATTCTTTTTTAATGTTCTGAAGGAACAAAAAGTTTGTTTTGACAAAAATCAGCCAATTTGTATTCTTTAACTCAAATTGAGGAATATGTTTTCTTGGTCATGAAGATTAATACATTTCGTTTGCTGATGAATTGACTCAAGGAATGTATAGCTAGCAAAGGAAATAAAGGCTTGAGGAGTAATAATCTTCTCCACAGTCCTGGAATATAGGTCAGGAACAAATCAAACTTTTGAAAGAAGAATGCCCGGCAGGCTTGTCTACTATTACGTTCACCATCGTTATTTTGGAAAGCTTTTTGAGTGTGAGTGCTTGCGAAAATTCACACAATAATTACTGAAAGAAATCAGAATCAACTTGGGGTTCCTGTCTTTTACATTGTGTTACTTCACACAAACCACACAATTTGACCTTGTTTCTTTTCTTCTGCTAAAAGTTCTGAGTTAAATTCAAACTGTAAGGGTATCTTTGGAGAAAAGAGAAACCAAAATCAAGAGCCACCTGACTATTGCACTATTCTGAGGTCGAGGTAATGGGCCAACGCAGCTGAAGCACTGAGCGGCAATGAGAGAATGATGGCCATAGTCAAGGCGAGGGAGTACCGGCTGAATGACCAGGTTTCAAGGATCAAGGATGTAGAAAGTTGTCTTTGAGGGACAGGATTCCAAAAGTGGTGGCAAGCGCCCAGCTTCCAGTCAACAGGGTCCAGGTTGCTCTTGTCGCAAGGAGCAGGGCTCAGGACCCATGTGTAGTTCTGGCAGGAGACACCTCTCTCATCAGACAGATTGACAAAGCCAAGTGTAAAGTCACACTTTGAACATGGTATTTATAAGACTTCAAGCACATGGAGAGTGCTGCCTGTCAATCAGAAGGCAGTTTCCAGCAGGAAACAGGGGCAGGAAACAGAGGCCGTTAAATAGTCAGCAGTTGTTGTACAAACAAAAACAACATACCAGACACTCTGACAGGACATGAAGGCAGTAAGAAATGGAAGTCTTTAATTCTTCAGCAGTGTATAATTAATCAACAGCTGTTGCACAAACAAAAACAAAATACCAAACACTTTGACAGGAAATGAAAGCAGCAGGAAACGGAGGTCTTTAATTGCTCAGTGTTATTGAATTAGTGGGCAGCTTTTGTACAATTTATTCCAGTAAGAAATAAGGACAGCGGGAAAGGGAGGCCTTTAATTGATTGCTCAGCAATGCATGCTGCATTTAATAAAAATAACAGGCACTTGTAACCCCTTAAATATACTTGTTTACAGTGTACACAACTTAAAGTGCATAGCACACCTTTTAAATTAAACACTCAGCAGAGCATGCAAAATAAAGTACATAGCAGAGTACATGGAACCTCTCTAATTGAAAAATAGTGATGACAACGGGGAACATACAGCCCTGGCAGACAAAGGTATGACACATAATGTCAATCAGGAGGTAACTCCTCGGCAGTCGGCTTTTGGAACACATTAAGGTATACAAGATAGATTTCAGTAATATCTAATAATTGTGCAGTGACTGAGTGGAACTGCTGTGAAAGATTTCAGAACCTTCAGTTAAAGAAAGGTGAAAAGATTTTAATGGGAGAAACAAAACTCTGAGCCTAAGAACAATGTTTTTTGCAGACCACTTTCTATAACGGTTGTACTGAGCAAGCTAGATGATGCCCAAATAATAGGATAACAAGTAGAGGAAATTAAATCAAAATAGATTTTTTCTTTCATACTTGGTAGTTATTAGGAGAGACAAATCTGTGTTTCCTAAGTGACTAGGCCAGAAGCTACTAAGGTTCCATCTACAGCTGCTACTGCACTTGGAACGTCTTAATTTTGAACTGGAATATGATGGTTGGAAGTCCATTGACTAGCCATATGAGCATTGGAGGCTCCACAGCCCACACAGAGCTGGCACTAAGAGATGGTGAGATTAAAACACTAGTTCCCTTTGCAGAATTACGAAGTTCGAAGATTTCAAAGGAGAAGGCAGTGGTGTCTGATTAATACTCACCTCTATTCCCTGCACAAGGAGCAAGCTTTCTAGTTTTTCAACTCCTTAGGTTGACGCACTAAACAAGAACTAAGAAGACGACCTCTCTAACCACAGTACAGACATAGGGCCTGATTTAGATCTTGGTGGACTGGTTATTCTGTCACAACGGTGATGGATATCCCGTCCGCCGAAACATAAATCCCATAGAATATAATGGGATTTATATTTCGGCACACTTACCGTGATTTTTCTTCTTCAATCAAAAAACATTTGGTAAAACCCAGTTGCATGGGCTCATCTTCTGGATCAGGAGCCTTAGATGGTATCTTGAATGCTGGTCTTTAGGTTTGGAAGGAATTTTTTTTGATATTCTATCTGTCTTTCTTGAAGCCAACTGTCGATCTGAAAGGTCAGTTGACTAAGATCTTGCAGGGATGCTGGTCAAGCAACTCTAGGCAGTTTGTTCTTCAACTAATCCTTCAAGCCCTTTTGAAATAGATTGAACAAAGCTGAGTTAGGCCAGTCAATCTCTCTAGCTAGGCCTATGAATTTCAAGATGAATGTTTGCAAGTCAATAGAACCCTGATTGAGTTCTAGAATCTCTTCTTGGGTGGAATACTTCAGATCTTGATTTTCCAGTTGAATTACTGACAATAAATCCCACCTTGGATTTGTTGCTGGCATAAATATGGGGCTTAAAGGTAAAGTGGATCTGACAAGTGTCCAGAAATGCTTTTAACTTCCTATGGTTCCTGTCGAATTTTAATTCCGCCAAGACATCCAAAGGAGGATCCAGAGCATCAAGATGCAGGACAGCCATTGACGTAAGGAAGCATTTTTGGTGACCAGGCTTTTGACTTAGAAATCCAAGGGGTATATTCACAAGAACGTGTGATAACTACCGCAAGAGAAGCGTAACGCAACTTTCAATAACGCAGCCTATCACGGGAAAATAACCCTGTGTAAACGTGGAGTTCACAACAAGGCGGTAGCATGCGAAAGCCTGCCGAATCCGCGGACAAAGTCTGCGATACAACCACCACGATGGAGATAAAAACACAAACCACAACACCAAAAAACACACGATGGGCCAAATATCGATAAGAAAACAGTGACAACCAGCGCGAGGGCAGCAATACGCACGCGCAATGCGGGAACAAGCACAAGAACAGTATACGGAAAATGCCACAGAACAAAATACATCAACAGCAGAGTACCACGGATGCACCCTGGCCAACTGCAGAGGACAACATGCACACCACAACATCCACGCACCGTGGAAGAACAGAACCCACAGGCACACCACATGAAAGAGACCAGTGGCAGACAAATCAGAGCTGCAGGAGCAACACACCCACCGTGCAGCATACGCACATAAGCAGAAGTGCACCCGGACAGTGACAACATCCCGGTACAAACAGAAACACCTCCACAACTGAACACAGGACACAACTGGATCGGAAAATGCGCACAACCTGGCAAATCACACCTGAAACCCCAGGTACATGTAACATGACAATGTACAATTCCAACCTGTGACCTGAAAACATGTTTTATTCACACATGCAGTGCAATTGGACATCTACTACTGTCCCATGAATGTCACAGAGGGTCACAATGTGACGTGCTCATGAGAAGTAAGTGGCAATAATGGAGTCCTTATGGGCCATTCCTGCCGCAGCTGCAGTGGGATGTGGGCCACCTGCCCCATCACCACCATCATCGTCCGGTACCTCTGGAACTGGGATCCATGGGGCCCTGGTGCGAACACAGATGTTGTGCAACACACAACATGCAACGATCATCTTGTACAGGAGCTTCCCACCAGTGCCGTCCAGGCACCTGAAACGTGACTTCAACACGACAAATGTGCGTTCAACGATGCCCCTGGTGCGTATGTGGGCCACATTGTACTGCCTCTGGGCGGGTGTGTTCGGGTCTCGGAGGGGTGTCATCATCCAAGGGCAGAGTGCATATCCTTGATCACCTGGGACAGTGCAGGGAGAAAAGAGTCAATACTTGGTTCGGCAGGACGTGATGGCAGGCCCACCAATTCAGTGACTGACTGTGTGGGGGGTGAGTCTAAGCCAGCCCTCAGGGAGTAGCATGTGCTGGCAACTACACCAACAGTCATCAGGCACACATACAATCAATGTCTGAACTACAAGGGGGGATGACTCGAGTCGCACAGGGCTAGTCGCCCGGATGCACAGCGGCCGACACGAGCCCACCACCACGGGACGCCAACCTGCGGGAGACTGGGGTAGGGTCATGGGGGCAGAGCAGTGCCTCACATGTGTCATGGCCGCATTCCGCATCTCCACACGTTCAGCTGTTGTGTGACTGTGGTGCCATGTGGAGTCTGTATTGGGTGCAGGGGTAGCCCAGGATGACCATGGAGTGGTGTAGTCGTGTCTGGTAGGGGGTCGTGTAGTCTAACATGTCGGATGTGGTTGGGTCACGTGTGCATCCCCACAGTTGTGCCTTGTGCATTGGTGGCTGTGGGATGTGTGGTGTGTGGAGTTGGTACTTACCAACGAGCAGTCCCGTTCCATATGTGCCATCCTGGAAGCGCTGGTTGATGATGGACTGCCGGAAGATGAAGGAATCATGCACACTGCCTGGGTAGTTGGCGACGACATTGGTGAAGAGTCCCCGGTGGTCCACTATTGCCTGCACATTGATGGAATGCGTGTGCTTCCTGTTGCGGTAGTGGTGTGCAGTATCCACAGGGGGCACAAGTGGGACAAGTGTGCAGTCGATTGCCCCCAACACGGCCGGGAATCCGGCTATGGCGTAGAAGCCTTGCTTAGTCTCCAGCTGTTCCTGCGCAGTGTTGGGGAAGTGAAGGTACTGGGGTATGAAGCTGAGGATGGCATCCAGGACGGGTGTGATGAACTTTGATAGGGGTGGCTGTGAGACCCCTCCGACTCTGGCAGTTGTTGGTTGGAAGGTTCCAGAGGCCAACAGGTGCAGCACTGCCAGCAGCTTTGTCTGCGCAGGGATGTTGGTTTTCCGCTGTGTTGGGACCGTCAGCCTGTGGGCGATGTGGGTCAGGATGCGGAGGATGGTTGTCCTTTTGAGCCTGTAGTGGGCAATGACTTCCGCAGGCGTTAGGTCTGTGAGAGTGGTGCATTTACGGTAGGTCCGCTGTCTTGCTCTACGCTGCCTCCGTGGTGGTCCAGGGGAGGAGCGGGTCCGGGTCCTGGGGGGGTGGCGGTCCATGGGGTGGTGACTGGGGGTGTTGTGGCCCTGTTGGGACTCCGAGCTGCATGTAGAGTAGCTCCATGGCGTTGTTTGTTCTTCGGGTATGGCTGTGTGCGGGACTCCGTTGCCTACTGCAGGTGGACGTCCTTTTTACACCTGCTTGAGGCAGGTGTTAAATATCTGCGGCTACCGCACCTCATCGCCTGTTTTGTGTTCTTATCGCCGATGTGGCTGGTCGTTGTGAATGTTGAGGTGTGATGTTGTCTCGACTTTTCACACGGGAACGCCTACTCTGCATCTCATTAGCGATATTTGCGAGGGTCCTCTGTGGCGATGTTTTTGCGGCTGCTATCGCGGGTAAACTGGTGATGTGGGCTGTTAACACCGGCTTGTGAATGGGGGGGTAAATTTATCACGACTTTGGCTGCGATAAAGTGCCGTTAATTCGCCGATGGCTACTTGCGAATATGCCCCCAAGTTGTTTACTCCTGTTAACAATTCCTGGACCTGATCTATTTTAAGAGGCCGTTGGCACCACTAGCTGAAAAAAGCAAGTCTTTTTGGCACCATGCGTAGTGACTTCTTAGTGTGTAGGATGGGCCTACTATCTCTGGGAACTAACTCAGATGCCAGAATGAAACTGGGTGTCAAGAATTGCTCTAGAAAATAATTTCTAACAGAAAGGAAAAAACTGGAGACAAGAGAAACCTTCCAACTGCTCAAGCCAAGCAGCAAGGTGAAAAGAACGGAGAAAACAAGCAGGAATTGGAGAATGTGGATATTTCATGAATCGAGTGAGCAAGCAATCAAGCAAGAGCAATTGAGGCGCAACTAAACACAAATGAACTCCCCTTTTACATAGTCAAGCAGGATGTGACATAATTCAAGAAGTGGTTCAACCATTTTGGATTGGGAAAATAATTAATGACAAGAATTGAAAATCATAATATAATATAATGCTATATCACAAATATTTACAGAACAACACAGTGCAAGTCATCTGGGTAGTTATAGTGAGGTCTGTGTTTCCATAGGAAGAGCTTTATTCGGTTTGCTAATAACTTTGGCACCGTTTGATGATTCGTCACAAAACTTTCCATGAAAAAGTTCATCCACCTCAGCTCTTTCCTCAAACATTTTGGGGTGATCCGTGAAACAGGGCTGAGAAAATGCAGAGGTTCCAAAACACAAAATCCTAATGCCTTTTCCATAGACTTGTTTGTACAGCGCTACCTCAAAAACTACTGAATAGAACTACACCAAACTAGTCAGAAAGATGGATCTTGGTCCAGAAAGTGTGCATTTTGTGATTTGGTGTAAGTTTGTTCAGTAGTTTTAAGAAATTAAGGAGAAAAAATATTTGTATATCTAGACGGTTGGGTTTGAGGGACTCTTGTGAAAGTCCCTCAAACCCAATTCCAACAACTAGAGCATCCTTATTGGTGTAGGTTTTTTTTTTCTTGGGCCAAAAATGATGCAGGCAACTATTACAGGACTTGTAACCTTAGTAACCAGTCCTGAGTTTAATCAATAAAAAGCTATAAGGGGGCCAGAGTAGGTATACCTTTCCCTGCCAAGCTCGTGTGGGGGGGGGTCCCAGAGGGACCCATTGCTTGTGCCAAAATAATAAAAAAATATGTTAAAGATGCGATTCCGCAGAACTCCCATGGGACTCCTGCGGGATTGTGGCATTAAAAAAACCAAAAAACACCATCCAGAGCTAGGAAGTCTTTATTTTATAATATTTGGGGAGGGGGGCACGTGTGAGGCCTCCATTCTCAAGCTACTCCTGGCCCTGGGGAAACCTTTGTCTGCTCTCACTAGGAGGAAGCACCAGTCCGGGCAGGTAAACCACTATGTCCCTGAGACATAGCCATAGCTGGCCCTGGGGGATGGGAATCCCAGGGCAATTAATGGCTCCGGGTGGGGTGCTCCCATCCCCCTTCTTTTTGCATGGCCGGGCCCAGGGCTGGCGGAACCCAGGCCTGAAATTGACCCCAGAGGGAGGCCGCATTCTCCCTTTCCTTTCTTTGTCTTGGCCAGGCCCCAGAGGGGTGGTGGTCCCCTGGCCTGAAATCGGCCCGGGGAGGGGGGCTGCCTTTTCCCCGCCCCAATTTATAAATAAAATTCCCTCGGGACCTGGCCCACCCGGGGGAGGGGGGGGCAATTATAAACCAAGCATGAAAGACTGCGCTTGTTTTATAAAAAAAATGTTGCCCAGATTCACGGATCCTCTGCAAATTTGCTGCAAAAATTTTAAAAAACACATTTTTGTCCCCAAGGGGGCTCCCTGTGGTACCCCACCACCACACCTAGGGGGTCAGAGTATTCCTACCCTGCCCCCTTTTGCTTTTTTGGGGGGGGACTTGGTTTGAGTCCCAAATCCCAAGATGCCTACCAACACTTCCTGGTTGAAGTGCTGGCAGCCAATTAGATCTCACCAAGAGATCTGTCGGATACGAGGAGGATTCGCATCCCTAGATATCTATAAATCTTTTTCTTTCAAAACACCACAACTACTGAACTGATTTGCACAAAATTACAAAAAGGGCTCTTTTTTGACCAAAAGCTATCTTTCTGGCAGATTTGGTGTAATTGCGTTAAGTGGTTCGGGCTGTAGTAGTGTTCAACATCCCTATGGGAAATTGCATGGGGAAAACGAGTTTTGGGCACCCACTTTTACTCGGCTCCCCCTTAACGAATCACTCTGAAACTTTCAAGACAGCAGCCAAAGTGAGTGGCAAACTACTAGTTTTGAAAATTTCATGAAGATTTATCAAACGGCACCAAAGTTATTAGCAATACGAAAAACACTTCATCTATGTGTGTGTGTGTATATACATATATGTATAAACATATATGTATATATATAAATATGAAGATATATATCTATATATATATATATATATATTATATACTGGCGGTCGCCAGTATATAGTTATATTTAGGACCTATTATCCATAGGAAATTCGTAACATTCTTTTCCCAATAACTTTGGCGCCGGTTGACGAATCTTCGCGAAATTTTCAAAACTTATGGCCCGCTCCGGTCCGCTCCTATCTTGAAAGGTTCGGGGTGATTCGGCAAGCGAGGCCGAGAAAAAGGGGGTCCCAAAGCGTGTTTTCTCCATGTTAATTCCCATAGGAAACTTTAGCCACGGCTACAGCCCGAACTGCTGAACGGAATTACACCACATTTTGCAAAAAGGTAGTGCTTGGTTCAGAAAGCGCCCTTTTTTTTAAATGGTATAAATCTGTTCAGTAATTCCAGAGAAATTCAAAAAATAAGAGTCAAAAATCAATTTTCCATAGGAAACTTTATGCAAGGCTACAGCCGAAACTACTGAACGGATTTACCCCAAATTTGGCAAAAGGTACTGCTTGGCTCAGAAAGCGAACTTTTTAAAAATGGTGTAAATCCGTTCAGTAGTTGCTGAGAAAATCAAAAATAAAAGTTTCGAATTTAGAGGCACAGAGGATCCGCGGACCCTCCCGACCATGAGCTTTATTCTAATTGGCTGTCAACACTCCAAACCAGGAAGTGTTGGCAGCCATCTTGTGACTCGGTAACCGAGTCACAAGAAATCAGAATAAAAAACATGAAAAAAAAGAAAAGGTGGCAGGGTAGAAACACCCTGACCCCCTAGGCCTGCTTAGGGGGTCCCACAAAAACATTTTTAGTTAAAAAAAAAAATCGGCAAAATGCGCGCCGGATCTGCGGATCCGGCCGCGAAACAAAAAAAAAAACGAAGCGGGGGATCCCGCGCTTCGTTAATAATTACCCCCGGGTGGGCCAAGTCCCGGGGGCAGTGAAAAAAAAAGTGTGGGGGGCCCCAATTCCCCCCACACTGCCCCGGGGACCACCACCTCCCCGGAGCTTGATTAATGAGTTGCGGGGGGCACGCAGCCCCCCCGCAGCCCCGGAGACCGCCAGCCCCTGGGGCTTGTTTTTTTAAAGTTTGGGGGGCCTCCAAGGCCCCCCAAGCCCCAGGGACCGCCACCGCCGGGGCTTTCATTAATTATAATAGCGGGGGGCACACTGCCCCCCCGCAGCCCCGGGGACCGCCACCCCCGGGGCTTCATTTAAAAAAAATATATATACCTGTGTGGGGGGGTTCGAGCCTCCCCCACACGCCCCGGGGACCGCCACCTACCCGGGGCACTAATATTTAAATTTGGAGGTACCTGGTGGGCTAGTTCTCCCCCAGGGACCCCCAGTATTGAAGGGGAATTAATTCCCCATTGTAAAACGCGCCACAGGGCGCGTTTGCAGTGTGTTGCTAGGAGGGGGCGGGGCCTCGGCACGATCTCCGTGTTTTTTGTTTTTTTTAATTTAGAAGGGGGGCTGCGAGGCCCCCCTTCATTTTACTTTTTTTGGGCCCTGGGGACCCCATCCCCCAGGGCCTTACCCCCATTTAAATAAAAAATAAAAAATTGAACTGGAAGGGGGCCGCGTGGGCCCCCCTCCCGTGGCCAATTCAAGCCCCTGGGACCCCATCCCCCAGGGCATGGCCACATACATATTAATTTTTAATTATGGAGGGGGGCTGCATGGCCCCCCTCTTGAGGCCTCTATTGGCCCCAGGGACCCCATCCCCGGGGCAGGCCCTATCCGTTGGGGACCGAGGGGGTCCCCAATCCCCCCACGGTCCCGCCGGCTCCCCGCGTCCTGCAGGAGCCGGCATTGCTTTCCACATGGGGAGCTGCTGACATGCAGCTCCCCGTGTGGAAAAGCAATCTGCTGCTTCATTGAAGCGAGAGCAGGTTTCCCTGCTCTCGCTTCAATGAAGCAAAGCTAAGTTTGCAATGACAGGGCGGGAGCCGCAAGGCTGCTGCCCTGTCATTGCAAACAGCAGTGTCCCGGGGGTGGGCACCCCGGGACAATGCAGGAGCCGGCCCTGGGGGGTGGCGGTCCCCAGGGCCATCAAGGGCTCCAGGAGGGGGGCCGCGCAGCCCCCCTCCCTTCAATTGCACAGCCCCGGGGAGGTGGTGGTCCCCGGGGCTCGGGGGTCCGTAAAGGACCCCCTAATTTACATTTTTAGTGCTCCGGGGAGGTGCCGGTCCCCGGGGCATGTGGGGGGCTTGAGCCCCCCCCACACAGGTATTTATTTATTTTTAAATGAGGCCCCGGGGTGGCGGTCCCCGGGGCTGCGGGGGGGCAGTGTGCCCCCCGCTATTATAATTAATGGAAGCCCCAGGGGGTGGCGGTCCCTAGGGCTTGGGGGGGCCTTAGAGGCCCCCCAAACTTTAAAAAAACATGCCCCTGGGGGTGGCGGTCCCCGGGCTGCAGGGGGGCTGCGTGTCCCCCCGCAACTCATTATTCAAGCCCCGGGGAGGTGGTGGTCCCCGGGGCAGTGTGGGGGGTATTGGGGCCCCCCACACTTTTTTTTTCACTGCCCCCGGGACTTGGCCCACCCGGGGGCTAATTAGTAACGAAGCGCGGGAGCCCGCACTTCGTTTTTTGTTGTTTTGCGGCCGGATCCATGGATCCAGCGCGCATTTTGCCGATTTAAAAAAATAATAATTACTTTTTAGGGCCCTGGGGGTCCTTGTGGGACCCCCTGAGCAGGACTAGGGGGTCAGGGTGTTTCTACCTTGCCCCCTTTCCTTTTTTTCCGCAACTGTTTTTCTCTTTTCTTTTGCCTCGGTTCTACCGAGGCACAAGATGGCTGCCAACACTTCCTGGTTTGGAGTGTTGACAGCCAATTAGCATGCAGCTCGTGGTCGGGAGGGTGCGAGGATCCACCGCGGCCATAGATATCAAAACTTTTATTTTTTGATTTTCTCAGCAACTACTGAACAGATTTACACCATTTAAAAAAAGGGCGCTTTCTGAACCAAGCACTACCTTTTTGCCAAATTTGGTGTAATTCCGTTCAGCAGTTTTGGCTGTAACCGTGTCTAAAGTTTCCTATGGGAAATTGATTTTTTGACCACTATTTTTTTATTTTCTCCATAACTACTAAACGGATTTACACCATTTAAAGAAAAGGGCACTTTCTGAACCAAGCACTACCTTTTTTCCAAATTTGGTGTAATTCCGTTCAGCAGTTCGGGCTGTAGCCGTGGCTAAAATTTCCTATGGGAATTAACATGGAGAAAACACGTTTTGGGACCCCCCTTTTTTCTCGGCCCCCGCTTGCCGAATCACCCCGAAACTTTCAAGATAGGAGCGGACCGGAGCGCCCCACTAGTTTTGAAAATTTCGCGAAGATTCGTCATCTGGCGCCAAAGTTATTGGGAAAAGAATGTTACGAATTTCCTATGGATAATAGGTCCTAACTATAACTATCTACTGGCGACCGCCAGTAGATAATATATATATATATATATATATATATATATATATATATATATATAGCTCCAGACTTCCAAAGAAGAGACAGCACTCTCGAGGGAGGAATATAACCTGTCTTTATTTCCGGGTTACTAAAGCAACAAACGCGTTTCGGCAAGCACCTTTGTCAACATTCAAATATTAATGTGTGACAGACAATAGATACGAGTAGAATGTGAGGATCTATCCATACATAATATACATAGATGGTATCAGTGCCAATATGGTACTTGAATCCACCACGATTTGATTAAGGTTGTACGTTCCAAGATGGCGGATGTCATGTTTTAATTCTTTTGTTTCGTGTTAGTGACTATACTTGTATGGGGAAGCCAGGCAAATGGTTGTGGTGGTCACAAGGATCTGATTGATTAAGGCTCATTGAGAGCATAATCTTATTAGGAAATGTTCTCCAATATTTGGAATTTTAACAACTGCTCATCCAGAGCGAGATATGTATGCTTGTACAGATTACCATGATAAAACATTATTGCGTGATTTATAATGTAATGAGTAGTATGTAACGATCTATTTAGATCTAATACAGGGAGATGGTATCTGTACCAATATGGCGCTTGTATCCACCACAATTTGCTGAATGCTGCACGTTCCAAGATGGCGGACATTATGATTTAATTCTTTTCTTTTCTTTTCTTATTGTGGAGTCCTCTTTTTATAATCATGCCTACACAGGATGTTAAAAAATCTGTATATAAAAAAATGCCGAAATGCTGCGACACACTGAATGTTGACAAAGGTGCTTGCCGAAACGCGTTTGAGGCTTTAGTAACCCGGAAATAAAGACGGGTTATTTTCCTCCCTCGAGAGTGCTGTCTCTTCTTTGGAAGTCTGAAGCTACATATTTATCGCGGTTCCACCACCGCGTTTCTAGACAGGCACCCACTCCGGAGTGCTCAGCGTCCTTGGTGGATTTGGAGCGAGAATATATATATGTTGTTTTTGGGTCATATGACACACTAGGGTGGTATAAGTATAATCATGGCAATGTATTTCCACATGTGATCAAGGCCGTTGTATCGGCCGAAACGCGTAATGACTTTTACCGTTGTGGAATAAAGGAATTTTCGCCTGACTGCAGAGGAGTTCGTGCTTTTCATTTCCAGCGCTACGAGTGGGAAGATAGCCAAGCCATCGAGTATGATATATATATATATATATATATATATATATATATATATATATATATTCACTGAAAAAACCATAGGTTTTAGGGAAAGTTATAGTTAGTTGGACATTTCACTCGTACAAAACCATAGAAATTCCCCGTTATAGTTAGTTCAGCAAACTATAACTCACGCCCCACAATGCACTGCTGATGACGTCACATATTACATCACTCATGACATGGTCAGTGACATCACTGATGACATCACTGATGACATCATCCAGTGACTGTGTGTTTCTGTAAAGTTTAAATCTTTTTAATATATATAGGGAAAGGTGTATTGAAGAATGAGTGGGTGTATAAGTGTCTGAATGGATGATTTAGTAGGTGCGTGACTAACTCTATAAGTGAGTGATTAAACGTATCTTACTGAATGCATGGGTTAGTGACTAAACTGGGTGAATGTCTGTATCCGTCTGTCTGTTGCTGTGTAAGTGGCTGCATGGGTTTGTGAATAGCTACATGAGTGTCTATATGAGTTATTGATTGGTTGTCTGAGTATCTGTATGGGTGCCTGAGTGTTTGTGTGGGTGGGGTGTGTGCGACTCTGTGCATAGATGTGTGAGTGGGTGATTCACTGGGTGGATGGTTTCAAGAGTGCATCTGTGATAGACTGTATGGGTGGGTGAGTGTGTGTAAGAGTGTGTTAGTGAGTGAATGTATGTCTCAGTGGTACATGTGTGAGTAACTACATATGTGAAAGGCAGTATATATGTGTGTTGGAATATATAAATAGCTATAAGTGAGAGTGTGTGATTGTGAGAGTGACTGTATGGATGAGTGTGTGCTTGTATCAGTGATTGTATAAGAGCGTAAGAATGTGCTAGTATTTGTATGAGTAAGTGAGCTGGTGTGTGTATAACTGTATAGGTGAGTAAATGGCAGTGTGTTTAATTATTTGCATGACTGACTAGGTGTGTGAGTACCTCTATGGATGAGTGGCGGTGTTTGAGTGTCTATATAGGAGTATGAGTGCATATGATAGTCCTGTACTGAGTGACCGTAAGTATGAGTGACTGTACGGGTGAGTGACTGGATGTGTGTGTAGACCTTAGAATCAGTGAGTGGGTATGTAGTTATTGGTGCTGGAGTGTGTATGGTTTTGAGAATGGCAGTCTGTAATTTAGAGTGGGTGTATCAAAAGTTATATTAGGGTGTGAGAAGATGCATGAAATTATCACATGGATGATGTCATCAGTGATGTCATCAGTGATGTCATTTGAGATGTCATCAGTGATGTCATCAGTGATGTCACTGACCATGTCATGAGTGATGGAATATGTGGCGTCATCAGCAGTGCATTGCGGGGCGCGAGTTATAGTTAGCTGAACTAACTATAACGGGGAATTTCTATGGTTTTGTACGAGTGAAATGTCCAACTAACTATAACTTTCCTAAAACCTATGGTTTTTTCAGTGAATTTCAAAGGTTTTTAAATGCTAATTTCTAACTATAACGTGTCTGAAACCTATGGTTTTTTTCAGTGAATTTCAAAGGTTTTTAAATGCTAATTTCTAACTATAACGTGCCTGAAACCTATGGTTTTTAAGTGAATTTCAAAGGTTTTTTAAATGCTAGTTTCTTACTATGCCTACAGAGGTAGGACATGTGAAGAAAGAAGAAAAAACGCACAGAAAGAAGCAAAAGAAATGCAGAAAGAAGCAACAGAAGTCCACAAAGACAAAGAAAAGTGCAGGAAGAAGCAAAAGATGTGCAGAAAGAACCAACAGAGGAGCAGAAAGAGGCCTTGTTGCAAAATCATCCTGTGCCCACAACTTTTTCAGACGGGTACTGTTGGTAACTGACTCTGACTAACCAGAGCCAGTGCTATGCTAAAAGACACTTAGAATACAGTGAAAACACCTACATACACTAGGGAACACTATGCGTTGGGGTACCCCTGTGATTAGCATGACCTCCTCTGTAAGTCCCTAGTACATAATAGGGCAGGGGATTAAAACTACCTCTTAAAACGCGCTACAGGGCGCGTTTGCACAGTGGTGAAGGGAGGGGGGCCTGAGGTGACATGTGTACAAACGCGCCCCGTGGCGCGTTTTAAGTTGGGGGATTAGGTCACCTTGAATCCTGAGGGTCCCTGGGGCCCAACTAGCCCACCAGGTACTTCCAGTAAGCACCACAGGCCTGCGTTGAAGAGAGGCGGTCCGAGGCCACGCCCTTTTACACCTCTCTGCAACGCAGCTCAGTGGCGCTTACTGGAGGTACCTGGTGGGCTAGTTGAACCCCAGGGACCCTCAGAATTCAGGGGACTTAATCCCCAACTTAAAACACGCCACAGGGCGTGTTTGCACACATGTCACCTCAGGCCCCGCCCTCCCTTCACCACTGTGCAAACACGCCCGTGGCGCGTTTTAAGTCGGAGGATTAAATCCCCTTGAATCCTGAGGGTCCCTGGGGTGCAACTAGTCCACCAGCTACCTCCATTAAGCACCACAGAGCTGCGTTGCAGAGAGGTGTAAAAAGGGGCGTGGCCTCAGAACACCTCTCTGCAATGCAGCCCCCTGGCGCATACTGGAGGTTCCTGGTGGGCTAGTTGGCCCCCAGGGACCCCCAGTATTCAAGGGGAATTCGTTTCCCATCTACAAACGCGCCAGGGGGCGCATTTGCAGAGTGCTGCAAGGAGGGAGCGTGGCCTCCGGAGCGATGCCGGTCTTTTTTTTTTTTAAGAAGGGGGGCTGTGTGGCCCCCCTTCTTTTTGTAATATATTTGCCCTGGGGACTCCATCCCCCAGGGCCTGCCCCCTAATTTTTTTTCTTAAAACCAAAAAATTTGGAAGCGGGCCGCGTGGCCCCCCTCCCAAGGCCTTAATCGGCCCTGAGGACCCCATCCCCCGGGGCGTGGCCTTATTTTTAAAAAAAAATCTTTTGGAGGGGTGCTGCGTTGCCCCCCTCCTCAGGCCACTTATGGCCCCGGGGACCCCATCCCCCGGGGCCGCCCTTTGTTTTTTTTTAATATATATTTTTTTTATTTCAATTTTGGGGAGGGGGGCTGCGTGGCCCCCCTCCCGGGCCACTTGTAGCCCCGGGGACCCCATCCCCTGGGGCTGGCCCTCTCCGTTGGGGACCGTGGGGGGGTCCCCAATGCCCCCACGGTCCCGCCGGCTCCCCGCGTCCCTCGGGAGCCGGCATTGCTTTTCCACATGGGGAGCTGCTAAGATGCAGCTCCCCGTGTGGAAAAGCAATCGTCTTTGGTTTTTGGAAGAGAGAGCAGGTTTCCTGCTCTCTCTTCCAAAAACCAAAGCAGTTTGCTTAGGCAGGGTGGGAGCCGCGAGGTACCCGCCCTGCCATAGCAAACTACAGTGTCCCGGGGGTGAGCACCCCGGGACACTGCAGGAGCCGGCCCTTGGGAGGTTGTGGTCCCCGGGGCTTGGGGGTCCGAAACAGACCCTCACATTCAAATTCTTAGTTCCCCGGGGAGGTGGCGGTCCCCAGGGCGTGTGGGGGGGCTCGAGCCCCCCCACACAGGTAATTTTAATTTTAAAAAAAAGAAGCCCCAGGGGGTGGCAGTCCCCGGGGCTGCGGGAGGGCCCAGTGCCCTCCCACACCATTTTTATTTAAAAGCCCCGGGGGGTGGCAGTCCCCGGGGCTTGGGGGGGCCTTAGAGGCCCCCCCACTCATTATTTTTATAAACCCCGCATGCCCCCGGGACTTGGCCCACCCGGGGGCCAAATAACAACGAAGCGCGGGAGGCCGCGCTTCATTTTTTTTTTTCACGGCGGGATTCGCGCATCCTAAGCGCTTCCCGCCAATTTAAAAAAAAAATGTTTTGGCCCTGGGGGTCCTTGTGGGACCCCCTAAGCAGGCCTAGGGGGTCAGGATGTTTCTACCCTGCCCCCTTTTTGCGTTTTGCGCACTTGTTTCTGTGCCTCGGTTCTACCGAGGAACAAGATGGCTGCCAACACTTCCTGGTTTGGAGTGTTGACAGCCAATTAGCATACAGCTCGTGATCGGGAGGGTGTGCGGACCCTCTGCGGCCATAGATATATATGTGATTTTACTTTTGATTTTCTCAGGAACTGCTGAACGGATTTACACCATTTAACCAAAAGGCACGACTCTGAACCAAGGGCTACCTTTTTGCTAAATTTGGTGTAATTCCGATCAGCAGTTCGGGCTGTAGCTGCGACTAAAGGTTCCTATGGAAAATTGCATGGGGAAAACATGTTTTGGGACCCCCCTTTTTTCTCAGCCCCCACTTGACGAATCACCCCGAGACTTTCTGGATAGGAGCGGACCGGAGCGCCCCACGAGTTTTGAAAATTTCGTGAAGATTCGTCAACAGGCGCCAAAGTTATTGGGAATAGAATGTTGCGGATTTCCTATGGAAAATAGGTCCTAACTATAACTATCTACTGGCGACCGCCAGTAGATAATGTATATATATATATATATGTAAAATATATTCCTTAGAAACTCCTTCAAAAAAGAGCAGAGGTAGGCACTCCAGGCAAGTCAAGCAATTTCTTTTATTTTCACAATACGATGTTCGTCCTGACGCGTTTCGGCTGGTGCCAGCCTTTCTCAATGTCACATTCTGTTTGAAATCATTCAAATTTAAAGGCACAGTACATCATAGACATAGAAAAAACAACCTCTGTTACTCCTCATGCCCTAATCCTTATACATACTGTGTTTTAAACTGGCTAAACACGTATTTATTTTATAATCATTTTTATATTTTTATATTTATTCTCCTTTTTTATTTAAAAAAAAAAATTATTTTATATAAAAAACAAGCCAACTTAATAGTTTAATTCATCCTGTATCTCCTACTTGGAGCTGAGGAATGTTTTGGACGCAAACTCTTGGGCCAGTGCCCTAACCAAATAAAGCATTATAGGACATGACGGGAATCCTACCAATGATTTCTATGGAATAATCATGGTCAGCCCAAAGCATTCTGATCATCATCAATGCACTACACACCTCATACATTATACAAGCTATATATGAGAGGATATACATAAATTAATTGATAATGAATCCAATATAATATCCAATAAGTCAATTATCATAAAATATATAATTCTATCATTCATATATAGGCATATTCATATCAAAACACTATATAAAAATATATAAATTCAATCCTTCTCTGTATATAAATATAATACATAGCTATAAATATATAAAACATATGTAGTGCATAAAGTGTCCGAGTGCAAGATTTCACCGCCAATGGATCATAGATATCTAAAGTGCTTTGGTGCGTAAATGGATTCTTAACTTATTGCACAGTCCTTCATCATAAAAACCTGTTAAGCCAAAACCATTTTTAAAGAGGAGACATAGTACTAGGCAGCGTGAGAGGACCATGGAGATGGGTGAAAAACAATCATCATAAATTTACTTCTAACTCCTCATCCCTGTTCAACCCATTTGGAAATTTCATATTTAAATCCAAGAAATACCTGGATTCTGACCATCTCAAATTCATGTTTCTATTGCCTCCTCTTATGTTCGAGGGGATTCTATCCACAGCAAAGAACATCAATAATCCAGGATCACTTTCTTGTTTGTCGTAGAAGTTTTTTGCTACAGAGTATGTGCAGTCCCGATTCCTAATTGCCCGCTGATGTTCCAATATACGTTTTTTAAGGGGAAAGATTGTGCTCCCCACATACATCAGGGGACAGGGGCAGCTGAGTACATAGATTCAATGATCTGTATTGCAATTTAAAAACTCATTTATCTTTTTAGTGTGTCCATCACTAGATTTAAATGTGAGGACATTTTTTACCATTTTGCAGGCTTTGCAATGATTACACTTGAAAACCCCCTTCATGGTAGATAACCAAGTATCTGGTTTACGGCTACTATTGAAATAACTGTGTGTCAGATTATCACCCTATGTCCTCCCTTTTCTGTAAGTCACTGGAGGTGCCATAGCTTAATCTTTACCAATTATGTTGTCATTCTTGACTACCTGTCAGTGTCTTCTCAGGATCTCATATACTCTGGGAGACATTTGATTAAAACAGGCGATGAATCTGGCAGATGTACCTTCCTTTTGAACTCTATCATTGGGATAAAGCAGCTGGTTTCTGGTAATATTATCCGATTTCGTTTAGCCTCAACTAACGTTTTCGGGCATTATCTCCGTTTGCTAAACCTTTCATTCATTTTTTGTACCTGCCCTTGGAATTCCTGTTCCTGGCTACAAATTATTTTGAGCCTTAATGTCTCCCCATAGGGGATACTTTCTGTCAAGTTGGTCGGATGTTGGCTTTTGAAATGCAGAGTGCTATTTCCACCTGTCATCTTGCGATATACTGTGGTGTTGATTTTGCCCTCTTTTACTTGTAGCAAAATTTCCAAAAAGGTTATCTCGCTAACGCTCATATGTGCGGTGAAGAGCAAATTATAGGGGTTCTCGTTGAGGATTTTAACATATTCTTCAGCCTCCAGTCTGGAACTGCTCCACAGCAGAAATACATTGTCAATGTAGTGGGTCCAGACCAGTGTGTGTTGTACATATTTAGCATTCTCATCTGCCCAGGCCACCTGCTTCTCCCACCAGCCCATTACTAAATTGGCAAAGCTGGGGGCGAAGCAGGTGCCCATAGCAGTCCCCATAACTTGCCTGTACAGGCTCCCGTCATGTATGAAGATTGTATCCTTCAAACAGACACGGATCATCTCCAAAAGCATTCAAGTGTGTTCCAGAAAGCAAGCTGATCTTTTTTCAAATAGTACTCACATGCTCGTACCCCCAAATTATGACCAATAGAAGTATAAAGGGCAATAACATCAAGAGTAATCATGATATAGGATTCATTCCACAGGAGTTTGTTAATTTTGGTGAGGAAATCTCCACTGTCTTTGCAGTAAGATGGTAATGTTTTCACAAAGGGGAAGAGGAATGAATTAATATATATGGCCGTATTTTCCAAGAAACTCTCATTGGAAGAGACAATAGGTCTCCCGGGAGGGTGGTGTAATCTTTTATGGACTTTCGGCAACAGACAGAACGAAGGAATCTTGGGATGCCCAGATCTTAAGAAGTTAAATTCATCCTGATCTAGAATACATGCATCATGCCAACGCTTAAGTTGTGTTTGGAATCTACTAACGCACGCACAATATTCATCAAGTGTAATGACCTGATAACACCCAACATCCTGTAATTGCTTCATGGCTTTTTGATTATATTTCTCAGCATCCATAATGACCACATTCCCTCGCTTGTCACTGTTTTTAATTACAATGGAGGTATCTTCTTTTAAGGATTTTAAAGCCTTCCTCAATTCAGGTGTTAGGTTATCTGCATTTCCCCGACTTTTGATTCTCAACTCAACTAGATCATGGATAACCATTTCATGAAAAGTATCTATGTTAACCCTGGGCGGAGCTGGCGGAGCGGGACTACGCGGAGGTCCACGGAGTTGGGAACAAACTCTGTAGAACTCCGCTCCGCTCCACCACCCGACTCCTCCCCCGTATTAAGAATAAATTAAAAATACATTAAAGGTAAATGAAAAAAGACTTACCTTGACTGCGGCATCCCTGGGCTGCCCTCCTCCTCTTCCTCAGCATCTCAGGGTGATCTGCTCATGCGTGCACGGCCACGCATGCGCATTTCTCGCAAGATCACCCTGAGACAGCGAGGAAGAGGAGGAGGGCAGCCCGGGGACGCCGCAGTCAAGGTAAGTTTTTATTCTTTTACTTTTAATGTTTTTTTTATTAATTCTTAATAGGGGTGGTGGAGGCGGTGGCTGGTCAACTCCGCTCCGCTGCGGGATGTGCGGAGATTTGCCTACTCCGCGTTCTCCGCGGAATGCGGAGTAGGCAAATCTCCGCACACTCCGCGGGCAGAGCGGAGCTCTCCGCCCGCGCCTAATCTATGTTATCGTGGACTGTAATGGGGATGGCGCGGGACCTAGGTTTAAAACAGCTCATGCTGGCAGATCTGGTGTCGATCCCCAAACCCTGAATTAAATATTCCATATCAACATGGGGATCTAGGCCCTCACTTTCCCTGTGTAACGTTTCTAGGGCCAGGAGTCCCTACACTTCCCCTATAGTTAACTCACATGATGGTATATTAGCAGAGACACCAGACTGATTTTTTAATTTGTAGATTTTGTTCAATTTTAATTTTCTGATAAACAAAAACAAATCAATTCTGGCTATATATGTATTTATGTATGGAGACATATGTATGTGTGTGTGTATATATATATATATATATATATGGTTCGATCATTTAATGTGTTGAGGTTGCCTCTTCTGAAGCCATGCCTGATCAGAGAACACCGAGGTGTGAATGGCAGCCTGCAGGAGAGACACGGCACCTGAGAAGCCACTCCTGACTGCGGCTAAAAGATACAGGAAACAACCCTACCAAAATAGTATGTTTGAAAAAATGGAAATCTGAAGCCACCTTGGCCTCAAATGTCAGGTTAAGCCATAATGCCACCCTTTCTAGAAAATTATTGAGGTAATAGTCTACAAGATAAGATTATTTCCCATAATATATTCTTATGTTATGGACTTATTCACGATGAAATAATGTCTATTAAGGTGCCCATCCAGAACAAGATAAATGGTATTTTTCACCAAATGTAGAATTAATTTTGGGTAGTGTTTAAGGAGTATAGTTTTACTTATACAAAAAGAGTCAAGTCTAAATAATAAAAGCAGGCTTGAAGTGTATTTCAATCTAAGTCAAAGCTTGTTCCTTACCAATGTAGACCTATTTAATTCCAAATTTGATTCCCATTGTAATTCTCTGTTGGATCTCTATTAAATCGCGGATCCTTGTAAACTTCAAAGTATTTTATTCCATAACTGAACCACCGACTACTCAGCTTGCCAGCCTGCCGAAGAATAGCCGGTCCCCCGCATTCCCATGGAGACCATAACTTTCCAGGCTTGAGCTGGCATACTTAAAGGCAAAGTAAATTACAACACATCCCCTTTACAATGAAAATAACAGAGCAAGGAAAAAAACAACAACAAAGGAAAAAAACATACAATAAGGGGAGAACTATGCATACATAACGATGTGACTTAGTGTAGAACATAGTCTCTAAATTTAGCAGGCAATCTTTTACATCTATTTGAGGAGAGTCTACGCAGCCCGTCAGTTCCACCACCAGTACCTTCAGGAACATTGACATTAGGAAACCCTCCTGCAAATTTGACAAGTCTTGACATACTCCAATTACTGCCAGTATTGACTGTCACAACATTGTTCTTAACAGCTGTAATGGTGTAGGGGCCCATAAAGCCAGGAGTTCCCTTACTGCTATGTCCCGCCTTCTTCACAAGAACCTGGTCTCCAACATTCCATTTCTTCACTTTAACAGACATATTAGCATCATACCTCAATTTGTACTTATGTTGATGATCCAAAGGTCTGGTTCTCCTCAATTCGTCATCAGTACCACATTTGTATTTAACAGGCAACCACACAGGATTTAACTTAGAGTTAGCTATCCTACCTGTTAGACTTGGCATCTTTTGGCGTGTTTCCCCTGACTTTTTGCTTTCTGACCTCCTGGTTTTTGACTCTGTTTTTGCTGGTGTAATGATTCTGCGCACTTTCCTCACTGCTGTCCAGTGGGAAAGTGCAAGTGCTCCTGTACAAAATGTGTTATGGATTGGTATTTCCATGATTGGCCTATTTGATCTATGTGTCAGTCCCTAGTAAAGTGCACTGAGAGTGCCAGGGCCTATAGATCAAATGCTGTTGGTGGGCTGCAGCACTGGATTGTGCCACCCACGCAAACAGCCCGTAAAATGTAACTCTGGCCTGCCATTACAGAGCCTGTGCGCAGCCTGGGGCTGCCATGTCGACTTGGCAAGTGCACACACTTGCAAGTCCCTAAACCTTCCCTTTTCTACATGTTAGTCACCCCTAAGGTAGGCCCAAGGTACCCCTGTGGGCAGGGTGCATTGTATGTGAAAGGTAGGACATGCCCTGGTGTGTGTGGCATGTCCTGATAGTGAATTACAGCCTATTTCGTTTTTCACTATTGCAAGGCTACCTGTTCCCCATAGGCCAGAATGGGCAGTTTTGATTATTACAGCTTATAATCCTAACTGACCCAGGGAACATGGTAGAAACTCGAGTTTAGTATGCCTGGACTCAGAATGATAAAATGCATCTTTTAGTAAAGTTGGTTTTAACATTCTGTGTTTGAAAATACCACTTTTAGAAAGTGGGTATTTTCTTGTCTAACCATCCAAGCCTGCCTCTGCTAGGTTGTGTATTCCTTGTCTGGAGTGTGAGTGACAGGGGCTGGGGGATGCCAGGAGACAGGGTGAGTCAGCACAGGGCTGAATAGCAAGACCTACATGTAGATGGGTTGGAGGAGATGCACCTGGGACCTGAATAGGGCTGGGCCTTCCCTCCACAATGCTGGCTCCACCTCCTGTGGTCCGTCTGATGTCCCTGGCCTGCACTGTGAAAGGAAAGAAGGAGACTTGTCAACAAAGTGCTCCAGGACTGACCAGAACTGGTTTGGACTAGGCAAAGGCCTCTCTGCCTTCAGAGGACAAAGAGAAATTGAGGATAAAAAGGGGGACCCAAACCCCAGAAAATTAGAACGCTTTTGGATCAAGAAGACTGCCAAGAAGACGAGCTGGAGAAGCTGTGAGGAGGAACTACCACTTTGCTGTGTGCTTTGCTGTGTTGGCCTGCAGTGGCTGCTTCTGTCTTGGGCAGTGAAAGGAGTGGAACTGAACTTTCTGCAATCTACTTTGTGAGTTTTTCCATGGGCTTGAGGTAGAGCTTGCCCCCTGTTCAAGAAGTCTGAGGAACAGCAAAGACTTCAAGTTCTTCTGCCCTCAGCACTGGGGACTGTGTGTTTGGTGCTGCAACAGAAGAAAAGCAACTCGACGACGTCGACGACGCCGCTGCCGACTCCGTGTCCCGACGGCACCGCCGCAATGCCGCACCACGACCCTGGTCTCACCGATGACGCCTGCTGACGCCGCCACCGAGCCGCTGCTCGCACCGCAACCTGTGGGCACCGCACTCTGCACCGCCTCGCTTCATGACGACGCCGTGGCATTCCCGACGACGCCGCTCCACGCCGGACTCGACGCCGCTGCTTGCACCTTGGTTCGGGGGCACCGCTCGTAAGTTACACGACGCACCGCCCTCATCCCGCACCGCAGCCTTGGCCCACCGACGCCGGTGCCATCGACTCCAGTTCATCAGCCGACGACAGCGCTGCAGCTACGACGACGACGCTGCTGCACCGTGACCTGCCAGCACCGTGACGAGCACCGCCTTCATCTCACACCGCAACCCTGGTCTCACCGACGACGCCATCCACCGCCGCCACCGAGCAGCTGCTCGCACCGCGACCTGAGAGCACCGCACACCGCACCGCTGCACTTCGCACCGCAGCACCCGACACCGGCCGACGCCAGCGCTCCTGACTTCAACTGAGGAGATCGATCTGCAACGCGTGTGACTTCGAGGGCCCCAACGACGCCGCACCGACCTCCGGAACCGACGCCTGTGGACTCCGTGTTTTCGGAAGCTCACCGCGAGGTCATTGACGCCCTGCCTTTCTGAAAGGTACTGTTTGCGGGTCTTCCCGACACCGTAGCTGACCCGCGACGCCGCGGTCAGCCAGAACTGTTTGGATTTGTTTGTTCACGATGCCGTGATAGCCCTGGACGGAGCTATCGACATCAAGGAACTGTTTTTAAAGACATTTTGAGAAGTAACTATTTCTGAAGTACTGTACAGTGGATTTTTATCGTATTTGGTCTTGTTTAAAGTATATAAAAATATTGGATATTTTTCTAAACTGGTGTGGTGTCCGTTTGTAGTGCTTACATTGTATTACTGTTGGTTTGGTGCAAATGCTTTACACACTGCCTCTAGAATAAGCCTGACTGCTCGTGCCAAGCTACCAAGGGGGTGAGCAGGGGTTATTTTAGGAGTGTAACTCCCTTATCCTGACTAGGAAGAAGGGTCCCTACTTGGACAAAGGTGCAAGCCCTTGCCAACTAGAGACCCCCATTTCTAACATTGGTTGTCAGTGGTGAGGATAGGACTTGTGTTTGCACTTGACTTACAGTGATTGGTGTGCACTACTACCATATCGCAGACCATTACGTACCACTTACAGGTTCTTTTTCTTTTTGGCCTATTTTTGATCTTGCCAGTTTGAACTTGCTACTTCAACATGCCTGAAACAATTGCATCATCTGTTGCATCAGTAGAAATTGCCTTTGAGGAGGATCGATTGGAAGACTACAATGTCAAGGAGTTAAAATCGATTTGCAAGAACCTGAAAGTCCAGGTCAGAGGCCTCACCAGGAAGGATGAGCTACAAAAGGCGCTGAGGGCCTGGGTAGCAGCCAGACATGCCAGTGGGCAATCTGGTGATCTCAATGGAGAGGTGGAGGAGCCTGTTCGTAGGGTGGATGTGCTTTTGGGAGGGGGAACCCTCCAGGCCAGGCAGCAGTAGTTTGTCCCCAGAGGAGCTGGAGGACAGGCGGGAAGTAAGGAGGTTTGAATTGGAGAAACTCAGAATAGAAAGTGAGAGGGAAGAGAAAAGAATAGCCATGGAGGAAAGGAAGATGGTACTAGATCATGAGAGAATGATTAAGGAGCTGAGGCTAAAGAGTAGATCCGGTTCAGATGGTGGCAGCAATTCTTCAGCACACACAGACAGGATTGTACACATCCCCAAGAATGTAGGTAAAGAGTACAAAAAGGGTGATGACATACAAAGGTGGTTTCAAGGGTACCAGTCGTCTATTCATATGAATGGGGTCCCTGAGAGGAACTGGGGAGCGGGGTTGTGGCCTCTCTTTCCAGAGGAAGCTAGGGATACTCTGATAGCTTTGGGTAAGGGGCAGGACCTCACCTATGCTGACATGAAAGACGCTCTCCTCACTAGGTATGGGCTCACTCCTGAGAAGTACAGGGATCAGTTTAGGTCCAGTAAAAGTCTGAGGCCAACACTTGGTTGGAATGTGTGGATATGTTCTGTAGGTCGCTGGATGGTTGGGTGAAGGGCAGTAAGGTAAAAGATTTTCAGGGGCTCTACAATTTGATTGCATGGGAGCACTTGTCTAGTCTATGTTTTGCAGATCTGCGCCAGCACCTAGTTGATAGTAAGCTAACTGACCCCAGGAAGCTTGCTATGGAGGCGGACTGCTGGGTGAGTACCCGGGTCCACAAGAAAGCGTTTGGGGGAGACTCAGCCAAAGGTGGGCAGGGTACCCAGCAGAAAGGCGGGGGGGACAAGGGTAAAGCACAGGAGTTCTCTAAAGGGCCCCAAACTAGTACCCAGGGTAAAGGTTCCCATCCCCCAGGTGATAAGAAGACAGGGGTCTACAGGAAAGCCTGTTGAGACCGGCCCCCGCAAGTGTTATGCATGTGACCAGGTGGGTCACTTTAAGGGGGACCCCAAGTGCCCAAAGGGGACACAGCCACCCACCGATGGACAGTCCAAAGTGTTGGCTAGTGTGCGCTTGGGGAGGAGGGGTGCCCACAGGAGGGTGGGGATCCCGCAGAAATGACCCTTGTCTCACTAGGGGACAGTGAGATGGTCCTAGGAAACCAGGTGCCCCCTAACACAAAGAAATATAGCACCTGGGTGACCATTAATGGGAACAGGGTAGAGGCTCTCAGAGATACTGGAGCCAGTGTGACCTCAGTCCGGTGTCACCTGGTCTCTGAGAAGCAGGTAGTCCCAGGGGCATTCCACCAAGTAGTTGCTGTAGACAACTCTGAGCGCCAGTGTATGGTGGCGCAGGTTCCCTTTGAATGGGGGGGTCTCAGGTCCCTTGAGGGTGGTTGTGAGCCCTACCATGCCTGTAGATTGTCTGCTAGGTAACGACCTGGAGCAGTCCTTATGGAAGGATGTTGAGCTCAGGTCTCACTTGGAGATGCTTGGGTTGCCAGAGTGGGCATGCGTGTCTACTCGGTCAATGGCAGCCAGAAAGGGTGATCAAGAGGACTTGGAGCCTGGAACAGTGGCCCAAGTCCCTGCCAAGAGGATGGGCAGGGTGCGCGGGAAACCGGCCCCCAAAGTTCCCACGGACCGAGAGGAGGCGGACCGAGAGGGGACGCCCCGGTGCCTACAGGGGAGCAGGTAGCCGAACTGGGAGACATCTCTGAGCTGACCCATTGGCAGCAAGAAGGGGGTCCCACCAGGGAGGAGTTCTGCAGGGAGCAGAACCAGTGCCCTACTCTGGAGGGTCTGCGGCGGCAGGCTGCAGACCAGGCAGCTGGTAATCAGTCTGGGTCACATCTGATCTACTGGGAGAATGGTCTCCTATACAGTGAGCCTAAGGTTGCTGAGCCTGGGTCAGCCCGTGTGCTGGTGGTACCCCAGCGCTTCAGGACCTTCCTACTGGGTCTGGCTCATGACGTGCCTTTGGCAGGACATTTGGGGCAGGACAAGACCTTTGACGGGCTTGTCACCCACTTCTTTGGCCCCAAATGCGAAGGCAGTCTGATGCACACTGTAGGTCTTGCCAAACTTGCCAGGCAAGTGGTAAGAGTGGGAGGAAGGTCAAAGCTCCTCTCCAACCTTTTCCTGTTGTTGGAACACCCTTTGAAAGGGTAGGGATGGATATTGTGGGGCCACTGGATCCCAAGACAGCCATGGGCAACAGGTACATCCTGGTCTTGGTGGACCATGCCACCCGGTACCCTGAGGCAATCCCTCTCCGGACAACGACGGCACCAGTGGTGGGCCGGGCATTGATGGAGATCTTTTCCCGTGTGGGCTTCCCCAGAGAGGTGGTTTCTGACAGGGGGACCAATTTCATATCCAAGTATATGACATCCCTGTGGAAGGAGTGTGGTGTAACCTACAAGTTCACCACTCCTTACCACCCACAAGGAAATGGTCTGGTGGAGAGATTCAACCAGACCTTGAAGGGCATGATCAAGGGTCTAACAGAAGCCATGAGGCGTAAGTGGGACGTCCTCTTGCCATGCCTACTCTTTGCATACAGGGAGGTGCCTCAGAAGTCTCTTGGGTACAGCCCCTTTGAGCTCCTGTATGGCCACCCTGTCAGAGGACCTCTGAGTTTGGTAAAGGAAGGCTGGGAGGCAGCTCCCAGGAAAACTCCCCAGGATGTGTTCAGTTACATGCTGGCCTTTAGAAACCAAACTGCCCGCTTCAGGAAACTCGCTCAGGCAAACCTAGAAGCAAGCCAGGAAGAAATGAAGAGGTGGTATGACCAGAATGCCACTCTGGTCGAATTTCAACCTGGGCAAAAAGTGTGGGTCATGGCCCCAGTGGAACCTTGTGCCTAGCAGGATAAGTGGACTGGGCCATATGAGGTGGTGGAGTGCAAAAGTGACGTCACCTACCTGGTGGATTTGCAGGCTCCAAGGAACCCTTTGAGGGTCCTTCACGTGAACCGCCTCAAGCCCCACTTCGAGAGATCCGAAGTAAGTATGCTCCTGGCGACAGATGATGGGGTGGAAGAGGAGAGTGAGCCTCTCCCTGACCTCCTGTCTACCAAGGAGCATGATGGGTCAGTGGAAGGTGTGATCCTCTCCCCTACACTGACTCAGGAGCAGCAGGGGGACTGTCACCAGTTGTTGGGACAGTTCGCCCCACTGTTCTTTCTGACCCCCGGTGTTACTCACTGGTGTACCCATGACGTGGACACTGGTGACAGCCCTCCTGTGAAGCACAAGATTTACAGGTTGACTGACCGGGTCAGGGCCAGCATCAAGGAGGAGGTCTCTAAGATGTTGGCGTTAGGGGTGATTGAGCCCTCCAACAGTCCTTGGGCCAGCCCAGTGGTCTTGGTCCCAAAGGCTGCTGCACCAGGTGCCACTCCAGAACTCCGGTTTTGTGTGGACTACCGTGGGCTCAATGCCGTCACCAGGACTGACGCGCACCCCATCCCCAGAGCTGATGAGCTCATTGATCGGTTGGGAGCTGCCTGGTTCCTCAGCACGTTTGATTTAACGTCTGGGTACTGGCAGATTGCCTTAACCGATGGGGTCAAGGAGAGGTCAGCATTCTCAACCCCAGAAGGTCATTACCAATTTCGGGTGATGCCCTTTGGGTTGAAGAATGCCCCTGCCACCTTTCAGAGGTTGGTTAATCAGGTGTTGGCTGGACTGGAGGATTTCAGTGCCGCCTACCTGGATGACATTGCTGTGTTCAGTTCCAGCTGGGAAGAACATTTACAGCACCTTGAGAAAGTGTTGAGGGCTCTGCAAGGTGCAGGCCTCACGATGAAGGCCAGTAAGTGCCAGATCGGGCAGGGTTCTGTGGTGTACTTGGGACACCAGGTAGGAAGCGGCCAGGTGGCGCCCCTACAACCCAAGATTGACACCATCCTGGCTTGGGAACCCCCCAAGACCCAGACAGAGGTGAGAGCCTTCTTAGGTCTCACCGGATACTATAGGAGATTTGTTAAGGGCTATGGCACCATTGTCGCCCCCTTAACAGAGCTGACTTCCAAGAAGCAGCCCAGGAAGGTGATCTGGACTGAGTCTTGCCAGAAAGCTTTTGATGCCCTGAAGGCAGCCATGTGCACGGCGCCCGTGCTCAAGGCACCTGACTTCTCCAAGGAATTTGTCGTGCAGACTGACGCTTCAGAGCATGGTGTGGGAGCGGTGCTCTCACAACTGAACGAAGAGGGCCTGGATCAGCCTGTAGTCTTCCTTAGCAGGAGACTACTCCCCAGGGAACAGAGGTGGAGTGCCATAGAAAGGGAAGCTTTTGCTGTGGTCTGGGCACTGAAGAAGCTGAGACCATACCTGTTTGGGACTCACTTCCGGGTTCAGACAGACCACAGGCCCCTCAGATGGTTGATGCAAATGAGGGGTGAGAATCCAAAACTGCTGAGGTGGTCCAACTCCCTACAGGGAATGGACTTTACGGTGGACAGCGCCCTGGTACAGAACACGCCAACGCAGATGGTCTGTCCAGGTTCTTCCGCCTTAGTGAAGAGAACTCCAATGGGGTTGGGTAGTTCTCCCTACTTTCAGCTGGAGGGGACATGTGTTAGACTTGGCATCTTTTGGCGTGTTTCCCCTGACTTTTTGCGTTCTGACCTCCTGGTTTTTGACTCTGTTTTTGCTGGTGTAATGATTCTGCACACTTTCCTCACTGCTGTCCAGTGGGAAAGTGCAAGTGCTCCTGTACAAAATGTGTTATGGATTGGTATTTCCATGATTGGCCTATTTGATCTATGTGTCAGTCCCTAGTAAAGTGCACTGAGAGTGCCAGGGCCTATAGATCAAATGCTGTTGGTGGGCTGCAGCACTGGATTGTGCCACCCACGCAAACAGCCCGTAAAATGTAACTCTGGCCTGCCATTACAGAGCCTGTGCGCAGCCTGGGGCTGCCATGTCGACTTGGCAAGTGCACACACTTGCAAGTCCCTAAACCTTCCCTTTTCTACATGTTAGTCACCCCTAAGGTAGGCCCAAGGTACCCCTGTGGGCAGGGTGCATTGTATGTGAAAGGTAGGACATGCCCTGGTGTGTGTGGCATGTCCTGATAGTGAATTACAGCCTATTTCGTTTTTCACTATTGCAAGGCTACCTGTTCCCCATAGGCCAGAATGGGCAGTTTTGATTATTACAGCTTATAATCCTAACTGACCCAGGGAACATGGTAGAAACTCGAGTTTAGTATGCCTGGACTCAGAATGATAAAATGCATCTTTTAGTAAAGTTGGTTTTAACATTCTGTGTTTGAAAATACCACTTTTAGAAAGTGGGTATTTTCTTGTCTAACCATCCAAGCCTGCCTCTACTAGGTTGTGTATTCCTTGTCTGGAGTGTGAGTGACAGGGGCTGGGGGATGCCAGGAGACAGGGTGAGTCAGCACAGGGCTGAATAGCAAGATCTACATGTAGATGGGTGGGAGGAGATGCACCTGGGACCTGAATAGGGCTGGGCCTTCCCGCCACAATGCTGGCTCCACCTCCTGTGGTGCGTCTGATGTCCCTGGCCTGCACTGTGAAAGGAAAGAAGGAGACTTGTCAACAAAGTGCTCCAGGACTGACCAGAACTGGTTTGGACTAGGCCAAGGCCTCTCTGCCTTCAGAGGACAAAGAGAAATTGAGGATAAAAAGGGGGACCCAAACCCCAGAAAATTAGAACTCTTTTGGATCAAGAAGACTGCCAAGAAGAAGAGCTGGAGAAGCTGTGAGGAGGAACTACCACTTTGCTGTGTGCTTTGCTGTGTTGGCCTGCAGTGGCTGCTTCTGTCTTGGGCAGTGAAAGGACTGGAACTGAACTTTCTGCAATCTACTTTGTGAGTTTCTCCAAGGGCTTGAGGTAGAGCTTGACCCCTGTTCAAGAAGTCTCAGGAACAGCAAAGACTTCAAGTTCTTCTGCCCTCAGCACTGGGGACTGTGTGTTTGGTGCTGCAACAGAAGAAAAGCAACTCGACGACGTCGACGACGCCGCTGCCGACACCGTGTCCCGACGGCACCGCAGAGGGCACCGCCGCAACGCCGCACCGCGACCCTGGTCTCACCGACGACGCCTGCTGACGCCGCCACCGAGCCGTTGCTCGCACTGCGACCTGTGGGCACCGCACTCCGCACCGCCTCGCTTCACAACGATGCCGTGGCATTCCCGACGACGCCGCTCCACGCCGGACTCGACGCCGCTGCTTGCACCGTGGTTCGGGGGCACCGCTCGTAAGTTACATGACGCACCGCTCTCATCCCGCACCGCAGCCTTGGCCCACCGACGCCGGTGCCATTGACTCCAGTTCGTCAGCCGACGACAGCGCTGCAGCTACGACGATGCCGCTGCTGCACCGTGACCTGCCAGCACCGTTGTTGTATAATTCCTAGGGTGTCCATAAACGGGCTTTCCAGACTCAAGTCCTTATATAGGCACAATTCGCCTTGCCCTTATATAGGCATAAAATCCCAGACCTTATTTAGGCATAAACCATGCACTCCAAATACAGGCATGGATTCCGACATCCGTCCACCCTAGCCTCACAACGAGTTCATGAAAAAACAGACCCTTAGGCTGCAGGAGTTTCCCTTGCCCAGGACTATTGATTTCTTCAAGGACTCATATATTATGCATGAACCATTATTCCTTAGGGGTTCATTCATGACGTCTTTCGCTGCCCAACTCACGTCAATGCTAACATTTTCAGGTATAAATATACCTTCCCAAACCCATGTAAATCAGAGGAGACCTCGACTTCAGAGGAGCCCGATTCCCGGCTGGACGCACTGAGAAGACGCTGTCATTCCTGCACGCAGAGAGTCCAGCTTCCAGTGATCTAACTTCCCTTGCGGGGTGTTGGAGTTCGAGTCTAGGAAAGAGATTCCTACCTCTCTCATTCTTCAGGTATGGAGCAGACTAGAACCTAGAGGGACTCTTGGCATACTAGACTCTTGGCATACTAGGCGTAACATACTCTTAGTATACTCTAGTCAGGACTACATCACCTACTTCTACTTCTCCCTACACCTAGGACAGGTTAGGTACACTGGGGTAGAACTAGGCTAGAAACGCATCGTATGAGTACTCGCATTTTTAGGCTGTGTCATTTTATGTAAATGCATATATGCTGAAAAGATAATGCTAACGCAGTATTATTTATTTCTACTGCTCACTCTGTACATTATTTATCTCGCATACTGTCTTGTGATCGTAACAGCACATTTAACTTACAACAGAAACAAGACTGTTCAATAAACCTTTTTATTGAAAACGCCCGTCTGTTATTTCTGTGTAACTTTGAAAGTAACCAAAACATGCACGACTGAGCTGAGTGAAATAGTTATCTATTGTTTCTACGACTCTGGGACACGTCCTGATTCTATAAGGGAAACACAGTGGTCATGTTTTGCGGCTGCCAGAAACTACTCCCTTCTTGTCGTCAAGAAGTTTCTAGTGGCCTCTGAGCTAGCTGGCACAAGTAATTAAGTTTAATATACTCGGTAGGGACATACCGACCTTAGTCCTATGTCAAACCTATAGGATATATTATTCCAATGCGCAGAGCCTATAAGGGAAATAGGAGCTACACTACATGGCGCCCAACGGTTTGGTAAGGCAGTAATTCAACGTTAGATACTGAGTAACTCAGCCGTGCATCTTTTTCTTTTTCTCTCTCAGAGACCCCTACCCATATACTCCAAAAGACGTCTGGAGTGGGCAGGGTTAGTATCCGCCACGGCTACATAGGACAGTACCCTATATATTAGCTGTTTGGTTTGCTCAACGTTGAAGGATACAGTGTTCCACAATATTGTGCACCTTATCTTTGTTTCCTTGAAACTTGTTTTACATTTTTCAAAAAACAAAATGCCTGGCTCCGACACTGACACCGGAAACGGTGGAGCTGCGGCTGATCCAGCCCAGCCAGCACTTTTTAACAACACAGGTTTAAATGAAACCGAGGAGGGTGTCATAAACATCCCTCCAAACTTAAGAAGAGCCATTACTCTAAAACTTATAAAACATGGCCTATCACTGAGAGGAGGTAGAGCAGTTTTCGTGATTGAGGCACATGAATCCTTTCAGACAGAGGTATTCTATTCATGGGTAATGTTTCCTGAATCCAATTCAGTAACACACATGTTTCACTTCTACAAAGAAGATGAACCACCAGAGGAATACATTCCTTTCGAGGATATAGAAATTCCATTAACATACCAAGAGCATCAGCTCTGGTTTAAAGGCGCCCTAAAACATCACAAAAAAAAATAACCAGGCTCGGTCCACTAGGTAGACCAGGAGCAACATGGCCGATTCTAGCCGGCTATACACCTCATCCCAACATCGAAATAATGTCAGATGAGGAACTACTTACTCAACTCACAGAGTTAATAAAAATCTACAGACAATTGGTTCAATATGTCATGCGGACTTTTACAGTCCAACCACCATTAACAATTCCAAATCAAACCCCTCACCAGGGGAATACTCTAAAAATTACACCACAGACTCTATACGCAGTCATGAGTAAAATGCCCACTAAGCGGGAGCAAATTCCATTTTGGATAGCTCAAAAAATTACTCAAATCGAAGCAGTATTTCCAAATACTAGCCCACATGAGAAACACAGAATCCTAACCATTAGTTTACCAATGGGGATCACACCACAACTGGAAGACTGCACCACTTGGGGCTCAGTCTTTGCTGCCATCTACACTAAAACACACGGCATTCCGTCAATTGCGGTAAAACCTGATGTCCTAAAACAAATTCAATACGAATACGGGGCAGAGCCTGCTTTAAATTTAGGTATGAAATTACTGAAAAATTTTGACCAGGTCTCAACAATAATATTATCTAATATTAAAGGAGAGGCAGCAGCAGTGGCGATCCGACAAAAATTAAGGGAATTTGATGTTACAGAACATCAAACAGAGCTACCCAGAATTATAGAACAATCTTATGCAGAATTAGGCAGAGATAGTTTGGGTGGGAGACCAGTTAAACCGAAACTATCTGAAAGTCCTGAGAAGGACTCAATTAAACAAACTCCTACATCCTCTAAAAAGAAGTGGGAGTCTAATAAACAAAATTCAAATGAGAAAGGTTCTCAATCCCGAGGTAGGTCTCCTCAAAAGGAGCCCTCTGAAAGGAGGTATAACCTCAGGAATAGGGATAATTTGAGAAAACCTGATAGGTATCAAGATACTGATACACGTTCCTCTCGTCCCTTTCAGGTCTCATCACAGACTTCGGAAAGAAGAGGACGAACAGAACATAGAGAAGAACGCGTGAAATCGAAAGACGACAAACACGCTCCAAAAACTAAGGCAAAACCTCAATTCTCCAAAAAGAAAGTAGCAGGTCTGAAGATCAGACATGCCGAGAATACTGAGAACACAACTCAAGAACGGAGAATGGGCTCAGACAATGCTGGACAGTGCAGCAGAAGTCACAATAGCTCGCCAGAACCTGAAGGAACTTCTGGAAATAGTGGACTTGAATGAGTACATTACAGTAGAGACTGTAGACACCAGGGTTAGTACTCCACAAAAGTTATTTGACATAACACTCCGGATGGAGGGAGACAAACCTAGACAGGTTAAAGCACTCTTTTGGGAAAGACTATCAAAGGGTTATGACATACTTCTAGCAGAAAAGGACTGGCCACCACAATTTGTCAGGGAGTGCCCACATGGCGAGGACATTATTATGCCTGCCTTCTCCAATCACATACCAATTCACCTAAAATATACATATGCCAGAAAATGGGCAGTGGCCCAGGCTCCAGCATTATATAAAAATCATGTAGGATGGGATGAGGACTCACCTCACCATAAAATAAATCTGAAACATGAACCAACTGCACAGAGGCAGTATCCTATTAAGCAAGAAGCTAAAAAACAGGTCATGGAGATCTTAGATCAACTTGAATATCAAGGGGTGATTGAAACATGCACCTCCTCAATGAACAATCCTTTGTTTCCTGTCTCCAAACCAGACAATACATATCGTCTAGTTTTGGACTACAGACATTTAAACACTTGTTCTAAAACTTTTGCAGTGCAAAATGCACATAGCACAGCATTAATGAATAACATTGTGCGTAAAAAATACAAAACAACATTAGACATCTCAAATGGTTTCTTTTGTCAAAATATAGCACCTGAAAGTAGGTACTTAACGGCATTCTCCATAATGGGGACACAGCGTCACTTTTGTCGACTCCCACAAGGGTTCAAGAACAGCCCAGGTTTATTCTCAGCGAGAGTAACGGAGTTATTACAAATTTATGACAACGAGGCATTGTCCTATGTCGATGACATTTATCTGACAGACGATGACTTGGAAAAACACTTGAACAGGGTGAGCACCATTATACTGGGATTCGCCTCTGAGGGCTACAAGTTCAACTTTAAAAAGTCCCGAATTGCCCATCTCAATGTCCTATTTTTGGGATATGAGCTTTCAAGTGAAGGCAAGAGCTTGGCAGCTAACTTTCTAGAGAAATGTGCGCTGCTCCAACCTCCAAAGACGCTAAAAAACTTACAATACATCCTGGGTTTCATAAATTTTGGAAGAACATACATACTAAACTATGCAGAAAGGGTTAAACCTCTCTACGCATTAATCAAACCTGATTTTTCAATCAAAAACTGGACACAGGAACACACAGAAATTTTGCGTTCACTCCAGGCTAACATGTTAGCAACCAAACACTTACAAACACGCGTAAGTCAAAGAAATTTGGTGATCCAAATAATTTCGGGTCAATGTGGATTCACCTACTTAACCTTCAATGAGGGTGAGAAAGTACCAATTGCGTACAAATCACATTTGTACACACAAGCGGAAATGCGATTCAGTTCTACTGAAAAAATTCTAACAGCAGTTCAAACAGCTGTAGCAAAAGAAAGAGCCTTAGCCCAAGGGAAACGCATAATTGTCGTAACCCCGGTACCAGCTTTAGAAGCGGTCACAAAAGCAAGCATTCCAAATGCTAAAGCACTACATCCGAGATGGATACAATGGGTTAATTCTCTTGCTACACCTGATGTTGAATACGTTTTTGATCCAGATTTAAAAACACAAGCATTTCTCCAATATGAACAAGAATGTCCTCTGCCCACTGAGATTCTGCCTCTCGATCAGTATGAATTCATAATTTACACTGACGGATCCGCACAGCCCGCAACAGGGAGTAAGCAAGCTTACAGTGCAGCGTGTGCTATCGTTAAAGGTCGCATGCGAAATGGCATCTTCAGACCTATGGTCACAAAAACTCAATCACTAGGTGATTGTACAGCTCAGCGAGCTGAACTACAAGCATTCAAACTGGCACTTGAGAGTACGGATCGAGAATTCCTCACACTAATCGTGTGCGATTCCTTTTACTGTGTTCAGTCGTATAATGACTATTTACGAACCTGGCTTGAAAATGGTTTCAAAGATGCGAAAGGTGGCACAATAAAGCACAAACTGCTTTGGGAACAAGTAGTTCAGTTGAAAAACGAACTACCAAAGGCTCACGTGATTCACACACTGAGTCATCAGCGTGATGGCGTTCACGTTGCAGGGAATTCATTGGCTGACGAAGCCGCAAAGGGGGCTGTTCAGACGGCTTCCGTAGCTGCGATCACTCGTTCAAAAACAAAAATAGACGGTGAGATAATGTTAGCTGTCAATGCTTCAAGCAAAGGCAGCAGTGCAGCGTTACCAAAAAAGTTTACACTCAAGTACTCTTATGTAATTGATGCGAATAACGTTCCTTTTGCTCGAATCCCTGGAGTGGGGGATAGGGTAATTCCGAACATGGAACGAAGAGCAGCTTTGATTTATGAAACTCATTTGGGGGAGGGTCTGTCACATCAAGGGATCTCACACACAATTTTTAAATTAAAAGAGATGTACTGGTGGCCTGGAATGAATACACACATTCAAATATTCATCAACAACTGCTTAGACTGTAAATTACAGCGAGAGAGCCACCAGACACCATGCTGCGAATGCGGCAGCCCAGTACAGACACCACTGTTAGACAGCATTAGGCTATCTACTCGCCGGCGTCCCACTGGACAAAGGCATTCCCGCAAATACTAAATCTAGGTTCCTATGGTTATGGCCTCAGCGCTCGGCTGACGCTCGAACTGTTATGAAAGATTTGCGAGTCTTTATCGGCACATACGCAATAGGCACGCTACATTCTGACCAGGGTCCTGCGTTTAGCTCTAGGGCTTACAAGGAGGCCATGGCCAGTCTGGGCGTTGCATTGCGGTACTCCTCTCCATTCCATCCTGAGGGAAATTCTGTTGTGGAAAGGAAAAACCGGGACATAAAGCAGTCTATAACAGCTAGGATATTAGGTTCGGGTGATGGGTGGGTCAAACACCTCAATAGCGTACAGCGCGCTCTCAACAATCTGCCAAGAAGTTCTCTAGGGGGGGTCACTCCACATGAGGTCCTATTTGGGACAAGAATGTGGGTTCCAGACTTAGAACACGTAGGCACAGTGGTGGAAAATAAACCATTTGATATCAAAGATCGTTTGGCTGTTTTACAGGATCTTAACAAATTAAGAATGAAACAAAGCAACGTATCCCTACAGCCAACCACCACTGGGGAAATATCGGCGGTCCCAGCAAGGCCTGTCTGGATTCCAAAAGTTGGGGATCTAGTCAGAGAAAAAATCGCGGACAAGAAGGAATTTGGACCTTCTTACAGACAACCGGTACCTGTTCTAGCTGTTCAAGGAACAAGGACAGTACTTCTGCCGCCCCTTGCTGGAAGAAAGGAGAAAAGATTTGTGTCCATCGACCTGATCAAACCACAGTATGTGGCCAATACTAAGCAGTAGGCCTCGTGGACTCCGACCTAGTAGCAGACACACTCCTCTCGCTACTATTCAAGAGGTTCAGACTGAAAGACTGATCACGATCGAGAATTCAGCTGTAACAAATGAAGGACTAAGCAACCAAGCTATGGAACTCATCCCTCTTGACAACCAAATAACAGTTCGTCCAAATACACCTGTCTACACCAACGTGACACGTGATGAACTGTCTCCTGTGATTTCTACAAATCCTGATGCAATTCCAACAATTGACAGAACTGCTTCTGGCTATTTCATTGACTTTGATACGTTCTCAGAAGATCCAAGCGAACCTGAAACGACGCCAGCATCATTCAAACTAAAGCAGCAAGTACAAGACTTTATTCACTTTCTGAAAAAGACTTATCTGGTTTCTCCATGGATTGAACTCTGGATTACATCTGGACTTTTTGTTTTCCTGCTCTGGTTAGCTTTGGTAACAACTGTAAGCGTGCTTATAAGTGGCAGATACATCCATGTGAATAGTGAAGGAAAAGGCGTTAACGTACTTTTGAAACCACATAAATCTTCCCATCGTGAAGCAAGAGACTTGTCATCAGTGAACATCACAGCTGTTCCTATACAGGATGGTATAGTGTGGGACAAAACAGATTATGAAATTTTCGGACCAACGGAACAATTGAACATTCCACATTTGTTTAAAATTTCTCTAAGTGATTTAATTACGTCCAGTACCTATTCAGATGATTGGGACTTTGAGACTGTGACTGACATAATGTTTGATCTAGAAAAATCTGCTGCATTTTCTAAAAATGAATATTTAGAGGGTTCATCAGACTATGAAGAACTGTATTGTTATAACCACTATGGTCATCATTATTTGCATAAAACTGCATATCCAAGAAATGTGTTTATGTTTAACCAATGGGAACATTGTCCTACACCACCACAAGGTAGTTCAAAAACTTTTGCTAGTAAGTTTCCATATTTTTCAGGTTACAATACATCTGACCCAGAAACGTTTTACTACAGAAATGTAAACAAAACAGGACTGAAAATTATGTTAACAAATACGAAACAGATTTACTCTGCAGCATTTATTGCCCAACTGTCAACACAGGGTTTTGACTTATGGAAAGACACAATAGAGACAAAAACTGTCTGGGGTAGTAAAGATTGGCAAGTACAGGGTATAGAAGCTTTATTTAGAGCCTGTATCATCCCTGAACAAGTACTGTTTTTGAATGAAACCGTCCAACAAACATCTTGTCTTGGATTGGCCAAGATCAAAGAGATGAAATCACCTTCTGTGCCAACACCTGCCAGTGATAATAATACAAAGGCAGTGGTGACAGTTGACAATATACTACAATTCAACAGATCTGATCCAAATTGGAAGAAATGGTTGATCTGGCCCTTAGACACAAACAACTGTCAGGAAAGGTTCTTGAACAAAACTCAGGGCTTTACTATTCATAGGCCAGACCCAAGATATGTCCAAAGACAACATCCGGGGGTAGTAACAACATACAGTGTAGGAAAATTATGCCTCGATTGGCTGCATAGATCTACACTACAGGATGTGAAACAACACTTATCCTTACTTACAGGAGACGCAGATCTTAGGGAATTCTTGCTTGGACCAAGAAAACCGCGTCAAAAACGTTTCATATATGCCGGCATTTATGCTGCTTATAATGAAGCATGGAAAGTGTCACAGATAGAGGCCGCAGAACGAATACGTGAACTTGATCGTATTAATTTAGAGAAAACACTCTCTGTGGTCGACAATGGGTTAACAACTTTGTCCTCCAGAATATATTCATTGGATGGCATTGTATCATCTGCTATCGACATTCTAGAACAAGATTTGGCTATGTTACAACAAGGTCAATCTCAATTACGTTCTATAGTGTTATTGAGCTGGACGCTGCAATCTTTGTGAGCGGGCTATGTGCCTTGGCGTTTCATCAACACGTCAGCTCTGTTTGCAGAATACAATCTAACTGAAAAACAGATCGAACTGGCACAAAGAGGAGCAAAGTATATAGTGCTAAGCATTGAAAAACTGGAGAAGTTACCATTCACAGTGGCAGAAAAACCAGCTACAGAATGGGTTATTCATGGCAAAATAACATTACCTGTGACAACTTTTCAGTTTCAGTATTGCCTCAGACAAATGCAAGCAGGCAAATATGAAAGGTTGGGTAAGGAATACATTAAGACATCTTGGGATTTACCGTATACACATAGATGTTGGAGTGGGGATCGTGAAGTGTTTCTTAGCGGTACCAACTGTAAACATGCACTGACCGGTTCACTTATGTGTCAGGACATTTCTTTACATGGGACTTGTAATGGTTCTGTGGCAAATTTGTCTTGCCATCAGCGGTGTACACCAGCTGCTGTGATTAATCCAACGTTTGGACAACTTTCTAACGGGAGTTACCTCATGTTGAATGATCAGAGTTGCTGTGGAATGTTGCCAGGCATCCCATATCTAGTAACGGTCAACTCCAGGGTCACTTGCTGTATGCAAGTATTGTTTCCCCCAATAGACACAGTCAGGGAGTCGCCGCTATGGCCTTCGCTGAACGTCTCTTTTATAAGATTTGATACTTTGAGCAGAATGAAATCCATGCTTTTACAGCAAACAGTGCCTTTGACCTCGGCCAAAGAAACCTATGATCTACAAGTAGCAAGGACTTCGGCTGAGATACAGACTTTAATACGTACAAACTGCCCTATACATTTCGTAGAAATGGTATCACGTATCTTTAACATGTCAGATACGACCGGAATTGTACATGTATTTAAGAGCATTTGCTCCGGTCTGTTAGCACCTTTCCAGGCTATACTTGGAATCATCCCCAACTTTGCACATTCGGTGTTTGTGGCATACCATTAATTCTCGCACTTGTTGACGGAATTTTATTCATCTTTCTGCTATTGCGCTATGACCAGCCTATTCGCAGACATCACTCCGAGCGAAATGGAGAAAGCTCTCCTTGAAAGAAAGTGCCGTGAGCGAATAGTACAGCTATTGGGCATGACTCGTCTACGGGACCTTAATACAACTTGGTTCCTGTCATTCAGACCAATCTGGCAAGATTGCATCTTACCTGTTCTACGATGCCTGCTATGCGGTGAGGAATGCGTGTTGGATGCTTGTCTAACATATCCATCAGCCACGCCAAAGGACGTCGATACTTTGCTGGTCCCGATAACGGCCCATGCTTTGTGTTGTCCCCAGAGGCTACCAATCCTGATGTCAGCATTCATTGAGATCTCACAGACGCTTCCGGCTGCTGCTGAGGTACGAGAGACAACTCCAGGCACACAGGTAACAACGGACGCGAACATTGCTGCGGCGACCTATGCTGAGAGCGATGCTTCACATCTTTGTGCGGTCAATCTCTTACACGAGGTGTTCCAACTTACACCAACGACTGTGGATGATGTTTTGTCTATTGAAATAGATGATCTCATGTTTACACCAGACCCGTAAACTGACTCTGAATCAGCATACTGTGTTCCAGAGATGCAGTAACAATTTGGCCTTCATTTTTCAAACACTTGGAACTCTACCAAATTTGAACTTTTGTCCCATTTTTTCGAACGAAAATGGCACTTCAATCTGCTTAAAGTAGAACTAGCCTTATAATACGGACTTGGCAGTACTTCCAGGGACACTTAGTCATCTTGTGTGTCTAGAACAGTTCATTTAATTTTTATGACAGGAAATAACTTTGATTTTGTACAACTTATCGATCATTTTCGTCATATGTAATTATTGCTTTTATATTTCATTCCGATTGCATTTATTTCGAACTTTATGCTGGAAATGAAAAACATTGCTTAATGATGTACAGAAACCTTTGCATTTTTAATATGTTTTTTAATGCTTATAGAAAATATTTTTAATATGCACTACTCCATTTTAATGTTTTAGCATTTTATATGTTTAGCATTTTAGCATTATCGTACACACGAAAGAGGAGTGGGTGTTGTATATTTCCTAGGGTGTCCATAAACGGGCTTTCCAGACTCATGTCCTTATATAGGCACAATTCGCCTTGCATTATATAGGCATAAAATCCCAGACCTTATTTAGGCATAAACCATGCACTCCAAATACAGGCATGGATTCCGACATCCGTCCACCCTAGCCTCACAACGAGTTCATGAAAAAACAGACCCTTAGGCTGCGGGAGTTTCCCTTGCGCGGGACTATTGATTTCTTCAAGGACTCATATATTATGCATGAACCATTATTCCTTAGGGATTCATTCATGACGTCTTTCGCTGCCCAACTCACGTCAATGCTAACATTTTCAGGTATAAATATACCTTCCCGAATCCCTGTAAATCAGAGGAGACCTCGACTTCAGAGGAGCCCGATTCCCGGCCGGACGCACTGAGAAGACGCTGTCATTCCTGCACGCAGAGAGTCCAGCTTCCAGTGATCTAACTTCCCTTGCGGGGTGTTGGAGTTCGAGTCTAGGAAAGAGATTCCTACCTCTCTCATTCTTCAGGTATGGAGCAGACTAGAACCTAGAGGGACTCTTGGCATACTAGACTCTTGGCATACTAGGCGTAACATACTCTTAGTATACTCTAGTCAGGACTACATCACCTACTTCTAATTCTCCCTACACCTAGGACAGGTTAGGTACACTGGGGTAGAACTAGGCTAGAAACGCATCGTATGAGTACTCGCATTTTTAGGCTGTGTCATTTTATGTAAATGCATATATGCTGAAAAGATAATGCTAACGCAGTATTATTTATTTCTACTGCTCACTCTGTACATTATTTATCTCGCATACTGTCTTGTGATCGTAACAGCACATTTAACTTACAACAGAAACAAGACTGTTCAATAAACCTTTTTATTGAAAACGCCTGTCTGTTATTTCTGTGTAACTTTGAGAGTACCAAACAAAGAACGGTTCAACGCCAGAGGGTCCTAGGGAAATTTAAAGACCTCACAGGATTCAATCCCCAAAACAATATCGCAAAACAGTACAGAATCCTCGGGTCTGTGAAAACCAGAGATCAAAACTTTGGTACCTTTGAGAGTAACCAAAACATGCACGACTGAGCTGAGTGAAATAGTTATCTATTGTTTCTACAACTCTGGGACACGTCCTGATTCTGTAAGGGAAACACAGTGGTCATGTTTTGCGGCTGCCAGAAACTACTCCCTTCTTGTCGTCAAGAAGTTTCTAGTGGCCTCTGAGCTAGCTGGCACAAGTAATTAAGTTTAATATACTCGATAGGGACATACCGACCTTAGTCCTATGTCAAACCTATAGGATATATTATTGCAATGCGCAGAGCCTATAAGGGAAATAGGAGCTACACTACACCGTGATGAGCACCGCCTTCATCTCACACCACGACCCTGGTCTCACCGACGACGCCATCCGACGCCGCCACCGAGCCGCTGCTCGCACTGCGACCTGAGAGCACCGCACTCCGCACCGCTGCACTTCGCACCGCAGCACCCGACGCCGGCCGACGCCAGCGCTCCTGACTTCAACAGAGGAGATCGATCTGCAACGCGTGTGACTTTGAGGGCCCCGACGACGCCGCACCGACCTCCGGAACCGACGCCTGCAAACGCCGTGTTTTCGGAAGCTCACCGCGAGGTCATCGACGCCCTGCCTTTCTGAAAGGTACTGTTTGCGGGTCTTCCCGACACCGTAGCTGACCCGCGACGCCGCGGTCAGCCAGAACTGCTTGGATTTGTTTGTTCACGACGCCGTGATAGCCCTGGACTGAGCTATCGACATCAAGGAACTGTTTTTAAAGACATTTTGAGAAGTAACTATTTCTGAAGTACTGTACAGTGGATTTTTATCGTATTTGGTCTTGTTTAAAGTATATAAAAATATTGGATATTTTTCTAAACTGGTGTGGTGTCCGTTTGTAGTGCTTACATTGTATTACTGTTGGTTTGGTGCAAATGCTTTACACACTGCCTCTAGAATAAGCCTGACTGCTCGTACCAAGCTACCAAGGGGGTGAGCAGGGGTTATTTTAGGAGTGTGACTCCCTTATCCTGACTAGGAAGAAGGGTCCCTACTTGGACAAAGGTGCAAGCCCTTGCCAACTAGAGACCCCCATTTCTAACACTACCCCTTAAAGCCTCAAATGGGGAGCTCTGCGTGACAACATTGGGAGCAGTTCGATGAGCCCACCACGTCTCCCTCAAAACTCTCTCAGAAGACAGCCCAGATTCCAACGCTCTCTGTGCACAACTTTTAACCACCTTGTTCATTCTTTCCATTAGACCTTTGCCAAATGGTGCATAAAGAGCTGTCTTCTGGTGAACAATCCCAAAATCCTTAAGGAAAACTTGCATCTCTTGAGAATCCCATCCTTGTCGCCAGTATTAAATCGCTGATCCATGTAAACTTCAAAGTATTTTATTCCATAACTGAACCACTGACTACTCAGCTCGCCAGCCTGCCGTAGAATAACCGGTCCCCCGAATTCCCATGGAGACCATAACATTCCAGGCTCGAGCTGGCATACTTAAAGGCAAAGTAAATTACAACACACTCCCTCTGGAAATCAGTGGTTTGTACATCTCAGCTTAATCTGCTGTAATTTTGGGAGCCAGTTCTACTAAAAATGATTTTGTAAGATAAAGAAGAGCTACAAATTCCTCTCAGTAGCAGGAACACTATGCAAATTATGTAGAACTGTGTTTGTTAGAAGCACAAATGCTGAACAATGTCGGTCAGGTATATAATAAACAGATTGTAGGTCATGAATACTATAATAACCCATTGCTATTTGAGCTAGTCGGATAATATAATTATTTTGACGGACCTTCCATGAAAGTTCTACATTTAATTTTAATGAGATTATTATCCCATATTGGGGAAGACTAACAGTTATCCAAATCAGAACATTGCAATAGGAAACGTATTAACCAGGAACCAATTAAACATGTGTAGGACTTCCTTATAGGAAAATGAGGATAATTGATTTTTATCAGAACTAACACATCTATGGGAGAAATAGCATTATAAGTATAAACCAAGTAATGTGATTGCCTCAGAAAAAAACAGTGTACAAGATATAAAATCAGGAAATGTAGTACCCCTTTGTAAGAAAGTAGATTGATCATTAAGGTGGGTGACAGCCCACCTCAAGGAATGAAAACAATGCTTGTCAGGGTTGGCCCTCAAAGTCACTAAATTACCTGTGCTTAATCCCCTGGTAGGCAAAGCACAGAGCAGACAGGCTTAACTTAGGGCACTGTATAAAGTATTTACGCAGTACCAAAACTGCAATAAAGTCAAAACACCAAAACATAAAGGTCCCAAACCAAATTAGAAGAACAGAGTAAAATGTAATAAACAAAATGAAAGCAAAATTACAAAACTCCAATATGAAGAACTGGAGATATGAATTTTTAAAGCTTTAGGTAGACACAGCACTAAACGCCAATGATAACCTAAGCCGTGACCTAGTTGCTATTTCAGTCCGACCACGAAGTAGCCCGGCTCGGGCACACCAAGTGGGGTTGTCCTGGTGAAAATCTGGAAGTCAAAAAGTTCAGAAAGGTTTCTAAGTCCCACTTCAGAAATCGACTTAGTCACTATTTTACAGAAAAGCATTAACATTGCTTTAATCCCGAATGCAGAAAGGGACTTTGGCACTTTTTGAAAAGAAAAAGCCTCTGCAAATTGGATGTTGCTGAAACTGTAGTCGCTGCCATGGAAGCGGAGGCTGCATACCTGAAGCAGGATGGCGCCACTGGCACTCTGGAGCTTTTGAGATTTCTTGCTGATAGATTTTTAAGTCCCATTGCAGAACATTTTCAGAAATGTGGGGATTTTTGAGTTGGACAAAGCTGAAATCCAATCCAAATCTGTGGAGCTGCTTGTTGGATATTTTTTCCAGAGTTATGCTGAAGCTCTGGAGGAAACATTTTCAAACTTTCTTCTGGTGCCCAAACAACCACAGGAGTACACTTCTGAGGCCCCCAGGATCTTAGGGGGGGCACATAGAGGCTCTAGGTGTGCCATGCAGATACCTACAGCAAAGTCCAGTCCAGTTCCAGTTGCCAAGTGGTCCGTTGGGCATTTCAGAGACATTTTAGAGAATGTCAACTATTCAGAGGAAGTTTACATATAATGCTAAGTTCACTTTAATCTAAAAATGAAAATCTTTGGAATTGATCTGTTGAAAAGCACCTGCTATAGTTTTGAAATAGAGATTATAAATTGAAAATTGTGTACAATGTCCAGCAGTATGAACATTACGAGAACATGAAAGAAAGATTTGCAGGGAATGTCCTTTAATCCTGATGAGTTGCAAGTTGACAGGATAGGAGTGTGCCATGCAGATACCTACAGCAAAGTCCAATCCAGGTCCAGTTGCCAGTGGTCAGTTGTGCATTTCAGGGAAAAGTCTTCTTGCAGCTTGCTGTGCCCCAGTAGCTACATAGGACATCAGCCAACTGATCATTAGAGTCCACTTGTTTGTGCTAAGTACAAGAGGGAGCTTGCCCAGTCCTTCAGGGCTCCTCTAAGGTCACAGTAAACAGGTCCAGTCCTCTTCTTAACTTCGCTAGGTTCCGAATGTGTTCTGAGGATGGTGTCTTTGGGTGCCAAATTTATGTCTGGTACCAGATAGTGGGTTTGGGTGACTCTTACCTAACCATTGGAGTAAATGTTTTCAGGGCCAATCCTCCCCACTTGTGTAGCGGTTTATGTTTGCCATACTACAAACAATTCATTAGTGCGCCTTATTCCCAAAATCTAAGTTGGGGAAAGCCTTCTTCCCTTGTGAAGAGCCTATGTGCCCATCTAGAGGTGTGGCCAGGGTAATGAGCAGTCCCCTTCTCTGTGGTCACTCAAACTGGTTCTAGGAGTAGCTTTCCTGGCTGGGATTTTCCAGTTGTCACCTGACAATTGCTTGTAACAGAGAAGGCTCTTTTGAAGTTAAGTAGGTTCCTGGGTGCACTCCAACTGGTCTTCCTGCTAGGGGAAGAAAACTTCACCCACTTCAATGCACGAAAGGCAAATTCCCTACACCCATCATTTTTGGTTCTCTTTAATATAGATACAGTTATTCTAGGTTTCTTTGTATTCCATACAAGTCCAGACAAAATTGAGTTAATAGATTTAAATAAATAACTAGGTATATGAAACGAAAGCATTTTACAAGTAGTAAACATTATGGGCTAACACCGTTTTTGTGGATTCTAATCTACACCACCAAAACACATATGGTGGAGAGCAGTGGAGCCAAACAATCCAGAAGAGATGCCATTTCTCCTTTACACTGGTCAAATTCCTTTTAGTCATATTTTGAATATCATTTGAATAATAAGTACTACCATATTTAATTTTATCGGGGTTCCATTGGAATTTGGTTTCGGTGAATATATAATTTGAACAAACAGAAAGAAGAATGAAAATGTCTGCTTCATCAAAACGTTTAATTTATAACCATACATTTCAGGATATGATTTCATTTCCTCTAACATTCAGTGGTGTCATGGAATTAAGACTGTAAACTAAAATAGTAGCTATAGAGGTAGAAATTGCGAGCTTGTGATGTTTAATTGTATAACCTTTAATTGAGTGATCTTTTCTAATTATTTCTAATTTCTAAAGAAGGGTTTTAAATAAAGTACAAATAACATGGGTCATGATTGAGATAAGGGAGATCCATGTTGAGTAGCTTAATGAAGGCTGAATGAAATAAGGAGGAAAAAACGAACAACAAATAGACTGCTTTATGATATAGTAATTTAATTATGTTAATTAATTTGGAGTCAAATATAACCTGTTCCAAAGATTTAAGTTAATATTGCCAATAAACAATATCAAAAGCTTTTTCAGCATCTAAAGCAATTGCAGTCTGGTGGGACTTAAAAAGGGGGGCTCTAGAGAATGTCTGGAAAGGTTCTAGCATTGACAGGTCGCAAAGAATATTAGGGCATGCCATGTGTGGAAGCAAACACTTGGAGTTGCAGGAGATGCCACCCCATATTTGGTTTAAGTGACAGCTCGAGGAGAAAGAGTGTCCTTACCCTCCACAATACTTCTGTTTTAACTGCTGTGGGGAGGCAAAATAAGTTGCCAAGTCCCAGTGCTTAATTTGTAAAAGAAAAAGTACTAGTTCCCATAGTTTTTCTGAGAAGCCCACGGACCGGTGCTGTAGAATGTCAGGGGCCGAATACTAAGGCTACATAGTCGTGATTCCACCTCATGCCTCCTTCATCCACCACCAACCACTCCCTGCCCCTTTATCTCCCCCGTTTGGGTCCCTGCCCATCCCTGCTTTCTTTCTTTGTCACTATCTTTCCTTTCCTCCCTCTTTCCCCCTTTTGTGTTTTCTCCCTTTTGCTTTGGGTCAAAGTCTGATGAGGCAAAATAAGTGCCAGTCCCCAAAAATGAGTGCCAGTGGACCCTACCTGAGACCACCGGCTCAGATTAGGCACTGCCAACTCCAGACTCCTGACGCACCTTGTGAGTGGTCTCTCACTATAGTGGTGTTTCATACCACTTGTTCTTCTAGTTTGCAAAAATGAGAACCTATAACTGGGTGCTGCTTTTAGTCAGTGGAACAAGGGCCCCACTCAACGTAGGCCTGGTACTACCGTGAGAAAGGAACTATGACCAGTTTCAGGATTGGATCACCGCAGCCTTTTCCAGCCAGAAAGAAGCCCCGATTCTGCAATTCACAGGTCAAATACCACAATGCTTGGCTGGGCAGCATGGCCTTGTCCAGGGCCGGCTTTAGCGCTGGTGGCGACCAGTGCGACAATCACTTTTGGCGCCCCCACACCCCATGACTGTTTCCTCGGATTCTCTCATTACCACAGGGCAAAAGTGCACCTCATCTCTAATCATGAGACATTGCTAAACACAGCACCCTCCCTGAAGTCAGCGCCCCCCTCCACTGGTCAGCGCCCTGTGCGGCAGCACCGGTCGCACTGCCCTAAAGCCGGCCCTGGCCTTGTCAATAGGAATAAATACGCTCAGGCGCAAGCAAGCCAGTTAAAATTAGGCAAACATACTCACTGGAGGTGGGGGAGGGGGGGTTGGTCCAAGAACTAATTTCCATAATAGCACCCCTCGTTTTTGGTCACTTCATCACCAATCGCAAAATCCAGGCAGCGCCAATTAGTTGTTGGACAAAGTGGACATTGTGCTATTTAAAAACTCTGCAGTACAAGGTGAAGATTGTATGCCAGGCGCAATTTAACCAATTAGAAATTGACTCACGTTAGTTATTACATTATTGGTCATATCTACTACCCTCCCGAGAACAGTAAGTAAAATATAATGTTTCCATCATTGCTTTTTCTTGCCTCTCTCCTCTGGCTCTATTATTGCAATGCTTTTTCGTGATGAGATTTGGGTAAAAGGCACTATATAAATACATTAAATAAATATACTTGCCGTAATCTAGCTCCGAAAGTTAAGCGCTCACCACTCTACGCCATGAACAAAATTGCAAGCTGCACACTTGAATCGGAGTAGTATGAACACGGCCTTTCAGACTTCTGACGTCGAAGTGCATGCCGCTAACGTCTTTCATTTACATTGCCAAAAAGTGGCAAAGTTTAGTTACAAACTGCATCTGAAAACAAGCTACTATCATTTTTATTTAATGCATTTTTATATAGCGCGGACTTTACCCAAAGGTGTCAGAGCGCTTTCATGAAGCGACAAGCATTCATGAACAACCAGAGAGTGCACTTGAAGTCACTTGCATCCACATATTCATTTCGTATTTAAACGCTTCTTGTAATCCAGAGATTACATAAAAATCATTTCCACTCTGTAGAAGAGAACGCTGTCCGCTCGCATACTCTAAGCAGGACTTTTCTTTATATATAAACTATACAACCAGTAGATGGCAGCATGGAGCTGCAAACAATTTGTAAGTGCTAGGAACAAGTTAAACTTCACCATGAAGGATCGACTCTCAGTAAGTCGCTTCATAATTTCACATTTCACACTGAAATTCCTTATGCACATCTATGTCTCTAATGTTGTGATCAAAGGGTAGAGTGTACCCGCCATCAAAGGCCTGCAGTTTCTCGCCAGGGGAGTAGGCGCTATATAAATGCCAAATACTATTTTTTTTCATTAAGATATAAATTACATATTAATTGAGTGTGTTCAATTAAGTTGTTGAAATGTCTACAGTTAAACAGAAAACTCCCAGGGCGTAGCTAAGGTCAAATAAAGGCATTATGGGGCATATTACCAAGGGCAGTATCGCCACTTTAGCGGCACTTTTTGCCGATAAAGCGGCGATATTTTTATCACCCTATTAGCAAGCTGTCGCTAACAGCTGTTAGCGACAGCTTAATGGCGATAGCGGCCGTTTTGTTGCCGCTTTGCATGTCAGCGATAATTATCGCTAATGACATGCAAAGTAGGCGTTCCCAACTAAAAGCAACTGCAAACAGTCGCAAACACAACTTCCCCCTATTATCAATGCCCGCGAAGCGATAAAAAAAGTCGTGCTAACCGCGATTATCGCTGGAATTTAACACCTGCTAAAAACTTGACTTACCTATTTTCTCAACGGGAGGTGGATTGTGAGGCTAAGTCCACCATGGCCTATCATCAAGGATTCGACTATCGCTGGTGTTTTGTTGCAGGATTTCCTGTGATATTCTCGCATTTCGCCGCTATCGCTGGATTTTTTATCGCCTTGGAGATAAGCGTTGCTAATAACGCGCTATCTCGGCGATGAAATCCAGCGATAGCCGGCGATAAAAAAAACAGCGCTAAGCGCGCTTTGCGATAATTATCGCAAATCGTTGCTAATATGCCCCTATGACTTTTTCAAATGAAAATATTCTCTTGGTTACCGACAAATTAATAATAAGAATAACTTGGGGGCATATTACCAAGGGCAGTATCGCCGCTTTAGCGGCACTTTTTGGCGCTAAAGCGGCGATATTTTCATCGCCCTATTAGCAAGCTGTCGCTAACAGCTGTTAGCGACAGCTTAATGGCGATAGCGGCCGTTTTGTTGCCGCTTTGCATGTCAGCGATAATTATCGCTGACATACAAAGTAGGCGTTCCTAACTAAAACCCAATGGAAACAGTCGCAAACACAACCTCCCCCTATTATCAATGCGGCCCCAAACCAGGTTTGCGATAAAAAAAAGTCGCGCTGACCGCGGTTATCGCAGGAATTTTACACCTGCTAAAAACTTGACTTACCTATTTTCTCAATGGGAGGTGGATTGTGAGGCTAAGTCCACCATGGCCTATCATCAAGGATTCCCCTATCGCTGGTGTTTTATCGCAGGATTTCCTGCGATATTCTCGCATTTCGCCGCTATCGCTGGATTTTTTATCGCCTTGGAGATAAGCGTTGCTAATAACGCGCTATCTCGGCGATGAAATCCGGCGATAAAAAAACAGTGCTAAGCGCGCTTTGCGATAATTATCGCGAATCGTTGCTAATATGCCCTTGATTTTTTTCCGTGTTTGATATCGCAGAGTTTATAATTCCTAAATAGTACAAACAGCAGGTGTTGCTCTAATCCAAATTAATGGTATTCAATGTATCAACCATATAAGGATTAAAAAGGTTTGTGCTGGTGGTTGTGTGGATGGGTTAGCAGGTAGGTGGATGGCTGGATTGATATGCATGTGTGGCAGTTGGAGGAAAGGGTATTCACAAAGAACTCTGGAGTCACTGAGGTAGGAAGCACATTCTTTATTCCATGTTAGGCCATTAGGTTACAGCAATAGAGGGTATGTCCTGTCACGACTCCATCCTTCCGCCAACTGTCACTACCTCCTAACTTCCGCACCTTACCACACAACACCATTCTATTACAGGGTTTCTCAGACTGTGGGTTGGGACCCACTGGTGAGTTGCGAGCCGATTTATGGTGGGTCACGAAAGTCCTTGTCTATATATAAGTAATATTTACAATGATTAGCCCTGTTTGCGCACCAGTGCAAAGGCGCTGAACAATGTCCGTAAGTCCAGTTTTTAAAAAAAACCTGAAAGTATTCACAAACAAGACGCCAGGTCACCCTTCCACAATTTGTTGCTGCTGTTTTTTTCCTTCACAAAGCCACGTCAACAGAGAATGCGCTCGGTATTTGAACTTTTATAGAGTGAATTATACCCAAGGGTGTCAAAGCGCTAGCAATGAATAAGAGCAACTACTGGAGAGGCCACCAGAGCTATCCATCACGGAAGGGAGAAAAGCCAGGTTTTCAAATGCTAGTGGAAGGCCGCATGGGAGGACAGACCTGCAATGTGAGTGGGCAGAGTGTTCCATAGTTTGGCAGCAGCGAACCAGAAGGACCGCCCCCCACCTGGCTATTTGAAATCTTAGTATCTCCACCTTCCTAAGAGAGGCAGACCTCAGCTGTCTGTTGGGGGTATGCCATTGGAAGGCAGTTCTCAAGTGCATCGGCCCCTGGTGATGTAGAGAAGTGTGAACAAGACAGAGGGCTTTGAAAGTCACACACTACCTGAACGGCAGCCAGTGCAGGGAGCGAATGCCCTCTCTGACTGACAGACGTTTAGGGACGTCCAGGACTGAACGGGCAGCTGCATTCTGAATAGTCTGAAGTCTATTAAGGGTGGTTTTATTAATATTTAAGTACAGAGCAATGCAGTAGTCAAGGCACGATGTAATGAGTGTGATGACCACTGCAACTCTGAGCTCAACTGGAATGTTTATGTGATCATACACAACCATACCACATGTGAATTACTTTCACACATAAACTGAAAAACATGGATGTGGCCAGAGTTGCTGACTTTGAAGGGGGAAACCAGGTTCAAGTCCCGGCACAGGCTACATCCTTTGATTCTAAGAAAATCCCTTTAGCCCAGATTTATTCATCTTTAATGCAACGCAACAAAACAAGACAACCTGCTGCGCTGCCTGAAAGGAAGAGGGCAGGAATACGCCATATTTATCAATATATGGCGCGTCCCTGCTCTCTGCCTTTGCTGGTGCACTATCTGCTGCCTAGCACCAATGCAGGCACCCTTGCTGCGTGGCGCAAGGTTATCTGCATGACAGGCAGGGTTGTTATGTGCAGGAAAGGACACCTTCCTGCACAAAAACAATTGTCTGAGGTTTTTTTCATCAAAATAAAGATATTTCTCCCTGTTGCACCTCCCCTGGGAAGTCGTAGCATTTTGATACATTCCCAGGTTGATCAGCCTTGGTAAATCTGTGATTACACCAAAATCCATGGGTGGATGCATGGGCACACCTATGCGCCACACATCAAATGCCTTACCAGGGCAGAGTAATGCACAACAGTGACTTGCACTGCCTTGCATTACTCCAGATGTACCAAGTAACGCAGGGCCATGCAAGGCGGCCTTGTGTTGCTTGGTAAATCTGAGTTTAGTATTGCATTACCCTTGAGACACCATGTGTGACACAAGGGCAACACAATACTATGATAAATCTGTCCCTTCATCTCCAATGCTCCATTTGCCCTGCTTGTAAAACAAAAATGGATATGAGGCCTTGTCCCATACTCTGTTGCACATAGGTTTCTCAAATTTGCTAAAATTACTGTCATCAACACTGAGATTTTTCAGAAACCTTGTGATTTTAGTGAATGGATGCCACAGGCCAGCACCCAACTCTGAAAAGGGTTTCAGCTCCAGGCTTCAGAGTAGTTCCCTGTCTGCCACTTTTATGGGTAGATCAATATCATCTTGGCCATAGTCCGATTTTGAAGGGAGCGGTCAAGGTTGTGATGTTTACAAACACGTCCTATTATTACATAAACAATTCGCCCACTCCTCATGTCTATTACAGCTAGGTGTGCCGCAAACATTTTTCATTCTAAAAATTAGGTTGTGGCTCTGAAAAGTTTGGGAAGCAATGTTCTATTTCATCATTCACTCTCAATATTCCAGACACCCTCTCAGACGTACGGGGAATAGAGACACACAGGATACAATGCATCTCTCTTTCCTACACACAACAAAACAACTAACTGCCATTCCCTCGCACCTAAAGTACAAGGGCAATCATTCATAATCACTCTATCCCCAAACTGCCTAGCTTACACATTCACTTAATCACTACCTGGTAAAATCTCCAATAACACAACATTGAAAATTTCACTCCAATGATAGATCAGTCAGTAAGGAATGTCCTCGGAGTGTCTGATATCTCAAATACATTCCCTAACAAGCTAGAAACCTTTGATTTAATGACAGAAGAAGCTTCAGATCTATAGCACTCTCTACTTCACTAGGCTCTCTAGTAAATCCCTTCTGCCTAGAATGCGGAAGTGCCTAGCTGAGGAGTTATATCCACCATTACTAAAGATCTGTAATCAATCATTGAAATTTGGTCAAGTTCCTTGGACTTGGAAAACTCCCTTACTAAAAAAGCCCACAGCTGACCCTTTGGTGCTTGGTAATAAAAAACCAAACCTCTGTCTCATGTCACACTTTCTCATACGAAACGCGATGTCAGAACATCCATCTCCGCTCAATGCCGTAAGTGAAATACAGAAATCTGCATATTGCTATGCTATATGCACATGCTTGACTGAACTAAAGTGTTTGGAACCAGTGAGCACTGTTTTGTGTCCTTTGTATATATTTTGTATTTATGCACACATCTAAGCACTGCATTGCCTGCACTTTTGTTATTATTGTTTGTACTATTATCTGCATTTATTTTGGAGGCTAATATAGAACAGCAATAGAAACCCTTTGTGAGTCATTTGTTGTTATTTATATGAGATGCAACCTGAGTGAGATCTAACCACTTGGTTGCCTGAACCAAACATTGGTTGTTGGCTTCCCCAGACCAATGCAAGAGGGTGGCACGCTTCATAAAAGGGACCCTCGGTGGACTCTGTTTGTATACTTAACTCTGACCCTGCTCCCCCTGGGAACAGTGACACTACACCTCTAGTGATGCAAACAGAACTTGTACCTCTCAACAGAGCAATAACCGGGCTTGTCAGTGATGCATGAGGCCAGCACACGTGATACCTGAATTCAGATAGAGAGATGTGTAACCGTCGCAGCACACTGACAACAACCAGGCACACAGGACTCTCCAAAGGTATGGACAAGCCTGTGCCACAATCACTGTGGTTGAGAAATAATACTAAACTCTCACCAAGGCCTTTCCTTATATCACGGTTGAATGTATTACTTCCCAAAGCTCCATGGGTCATTTCAGAGATATGCTTACTGTAAAGGAGATTTCTTGCCTCTTCCACTGTCTCCCCAGCACTGCTCTTAAAAGACTGTCTCCACAGCACTGCCCTTAAGCTTACGACTAGACCCTGAAACACATCACCTCAGTCTATTACTCCCTCAGCTGTCTCCTAGTCCTTGACAGATTTTGCCTACCCTTTTTACTGGGCTCCTCCTGCCAAACAACCAGTGCTGACAGCGCTTGCTTGTAGATTTGAGGTTAGGCCACCCCAAACTAGACCTTCCATGATCACAGGGCATCTTCCTTCTCTCAATAGGCCTCCTTCTCTGCTGGAAATGGCTCTCAATTGAACACCAAATTTTTGCAACGTTTTCACAAAGGTCATTTAACTCATTGTCACTAAATGTGGTTGGAGGGAAGCAAATTCATACAAGAGTCCGGAGTAACTAAGGTAGGAGGTAAATTCTTTATTCCATGCTAGGCACTTAGGTTCCCGCAACAGATTTACACACAAAAGTATAGCCCAGAGTGTGTGTGAGTCAAAGGACATTTGTGGCAGTGTGGATGTATCAATGAGGTTGTCTGTCAGTGTGCAGTTGTATAGATAGAAGGAAAAATGACTTAGTAGATGGATGGGTGAGTTTGTGTGAACAAGCTAGTAGAAAGATTGTTAGATTTTGAGGATGTGAGTAAGCAGCATACATATACATACCATTCCATAGGTATTTGTAAAGCACATGGTCACTCTTTGGAACACCTTGGGACAGAATAACAGCTGTTTATTGTTATTCGCCTCAACAGCACTCCTTTTATTGACCTTGGAAGAATGAAAGGATGAGGTGACTTGAACCTGTGGCCATGAAGTCAAACAGAGATCCCTGGACTAGAAGCATAAGCCCACTGAACACTCAGAGCTGGCTTGTTACATACGCTATATGATTTTAAAAATCTGTGACATACAAACTTTAAATAACTTTGTAAAGCGATTATAAATTATTTCAAATAAGAAGAGAACGAAATATAACCTTGCAAAGACCTCTAACTACACTGTGCACATGTATACGATAAACCAGGTTGAGACAGGACAAATCCCCAGAAGCAAGAATTAACCTAGGCAGCAGCTTGTATATTGATGAGTGAGTTTATGTGTATAGTTGTATTGCTGGATGGATTGATGGACCGGCAAGTTCAATAGTAAGTAGAAGAGTCAGTAAATGCATGGGTTAGCTTGTGTTTGTGTGGTTGTGTTGATGGTTTAGTTTGTGGTAGGTGAATGGATGGACAGGTTTGTGAAGCACAGCTACTGGGCCAATGGGTGTGTTTGTGTGAATGCAGGGGTGAATAGATCTGTGCATTGAACTGTATTGCACTGAGAAGAATGGCATTGTCTCATTTATTTTAATATGTACACTTTGATGATCTATGTTTTCAAATTAGATCGAATAAAGTTATGGAAACTAAACGATCTGTGCGTTTCATTGAATCACTTAAGTGGTTGGATGTTACTACATCCCCTACCACTACATGCCTTGCCATTACTTCCGGTCCATTATATCATCTCAGGGGTGGAACAGAAACCCCCACCAATTATGTTAAGTTACCTTTATCAAATGTTTTAATCAAATAATCCTTACCATTAGTCTGTCTTGTATACATTACTTATGATGATGTAAAGTCATGCAATGTAGTGGAAGGGATGTAGTGGCCATGTGATGTACTGAAGATGCACCAAATGGGATTAGAGGGTTGAAGGAAAGAGAGGCAGGTTTATGTTGATGGGTCAGTGGTTAGATGAGGCATTTTGTATGAGTAGGTTAGTGGAAGGGTAGCTCCGTTTGTGTCAGTACTTTAGTTGGCAAGTTGGTTTGCTTGTGTGGTGGGGTAGTTAATGAATGAGCGGGGTCTGCTGATAGATAAGGGTGATTTGGGGATGTGATAGTGGATGAATGTTGTGTTTGGATTACAGGATGCTTTTATGAATTTAAGAGGGTGGATTAGTGAACAGATGGATTGGTGGGCAGGAGTACAGGTAGTTGAATCTGAGTGGCCTTTTGCCTCGATTAGTAGGTAGATAGATAATTGAGTTTGTGTGGATTAATCAGTCGCTGTATGGATGTATGGATACCTTTAAATGGTTTAGAACCAGGGCCACTGGAATTATGCGATTCTGCAGCTCTGCGTTTTCTGCATAATTATGGATTTCCTGCATTTGCCACATAATCCATCATCTGCTGCATAATCTGCATATTTTAACAAAAAAAATGTTTCCAGCTCAAATGGATTAAATGTTACTAAAATTGCGTGGCCCATGTTGCTTTGCAGTGGAAGGTTCTATGCAACGATTGACTGGTCCTCTTTCAGTTGCTTATTATTGTATTTGGATGTTAAACTGGTTCAATGGAGAATAAATCTTTGCCCAGACAGTGTTAACATGTGAAAAAATTACGAATTTATTAACTAATACTATCACAAAATGTGCTGTATTAGGTCACATTATGTGCATTTACTGGCCACATAATTTAGTCAACGCTGCTGCATAGTTTGGTCCTCCCTTGCCACATAATTCTAGTGGCCCTGGTTAAAACTTTCTAAAATGAAAATGACTGTCAGGAAAATAGGAGGTCACATATATGATTGCTAACAAAATGTGGATTGGCTCTGTTGCTAGTGTTTGTGCAGTCCTAATGTTAGGGATAGGACTACCCAATCATTCACTAACGAGCAATGCTTTATTTGTGCAGGTGGTTGGAACCGGCTCTCATATTTGGGCACCGCAACATGTTTTTCATCATCAGTCCTTAACCCAGAATAAGCGAGAGGATGGCAAGAAATGTAGAAAGAAGGAGGAAGAGAAAGACCGAACAGTTGAAGACAAAAAAGCAGGGATGAAAAACAACATGCGCGAGTGATATAAATAGACGGGACGTTTAGAGTAATTGAAGAAAGATAGATGCATGAGATGGAATCAAAACTAGGCAGTATTGATATTTAGCAAACCCAACTTTCAGAGGCATATTCACAAGGAGCCATCGCCGAATTAACGGCACTTTATCGCAGCCAAAGTCGTGATAAATTTACCCCCCCCATTCACAAGCCGATGTTAACAGCCCACAGCACCAATTTACCCGCGATAGCAGCCGCAAAAAACATCGCCACAGAGGACCCTCGTAAATATCGCTAATGAGATGCAGAGTAGGCGTTCCCGTGACAAAAGCCGAGACAACAGCACACCTCAACATTCACAACGACCAGCCACATCCGCGATAAAAACACAAAACAGGCGATAAGGCGCGTTAGCACCAGGAAATCTACACCTGCTCTGACCTGGTGTAAAGTCGGACGGCAGCCAGCACCACAAAAGGGAGCACAGCCCAGGGCCACATCGGAAGGGCAACAGATGCCATGGAGCCACCCATCATGCGGCCCGGACACCCAAGAGGGCCACAACACCCACAGCCACCACCCCCAGGACCACCCCTCCCTGGCACCCCCCGACCAAAGACATGCCACACCTAAACATGTACAAATAATTCCGCTTGCTGCCGCACAAACACAACTGGTGACATGGATGTGTCGTCACAGAAATGACCAGCACACATTCACTTTCGAAGCAACAAATGAAACTTTATTAAAATGAACAACGAAATGAAATGAAGACACATGGCCGCTCCCCTCGGGACAATACGTAGGTCACAGCCTGTAAGACAAAAAACATGATGAGAAGGTGTGTCCTGCGCACATCAGAGGACAGAGAGAGATTGAAGGAGAGAGAGAGGAAGAGTGGGAGGGAGAGAGAGAGGAAGAGAGGGAGAGAGAGAGAGAGAGGAAGAGAGGGAGAGAGAGAGAGAGGAAGAGAGGGAGAGAGAGAGAGAGAGAGAGAGAGAGAGAGAGAGAGAGACAGTGCCGCCCCTGCGCACCCAGGCCACACTGCTCACCTGCTGCCACCGGTGTGTCTCCAACCACGTGCCGGTATGTAGTGCAGTTCACCAGGCCACACATCTCATTCAGAGCCGTCAGCTGAAACAGAGCCCAGATACATGACTGGCACAGTACACACACTTGCACAAGACAACATCGCCTGCCCGCCCATGCACACCCAGGCAGAGGCACCCCAACCTCACCCTCCACCCATCAGAGCATGCCCGCCCATGCACACCCAGGCCCCAATGCTCACCTTCCGCCACCTGCTCATAGACAGAAGGTCCCACCACGTGCCGCTGCAAGCCACAAGCCCAGGGCCCGCAGACATGGCACCCTCCACATCATGCAGCCCCACTCCGCAGGCCACCAGGTCTCATGTTTGGTGCTGGGTCTTGATTACTCCATGGCAGAGGACACACCAGTGCACCAGGCAGCATCGCAGGCTGCACACCCGCTCAGCCCAATTGGTGCCACCAACACTGGGATCCCGGAAGCGTCGCCACGTGGCGGTAGGCCCGCGCTGCCCGCTGGCTCTGGCCTACACTGCGGTCCATCAGGGCACACAAAACCTGAGCTGTCCGGACCGCCGGGACAGGGCATCATCGCAGGCTGCACACCCGCTCAGCAGCTCAAGGTGCCACTGACTCAGTGCACCCCAAATCACCATCCCGTGGCGGGGTGCCTGTGCCGTCCGCAAGGACTCGGATGCCACTAACCCTGTGCAACCCCAGTCTGCGCCACGTGGTGGTAGGCCCGTGCCTCACTCAAGGCCTTGGATGCCACTAACCCTGTGCGCAACAACTCATGGGCCCTACATGTGTGAGAACCGTGGAGCGGCCGTCATCCAGTCACCACCAGAAGAGGGGAATGTGACGTCGTCGGCCCCTTATGTTGGCGCAGTCACATGGCCTGTGACGGCTGTGCCGGATGGGTGTGGTGTGTGTGGAAACCTGCCCTCAGGGAGTGGCTGTGACATCCTGACAACTAGACCAGTGACCTGCACACCACCAGCGAGTACGGCTGCGACGGGTAGCAATGAGGGTCCCCCCTCGGGGCATAAGCGGAGTGGTCTGGCCTGCCATACGCCTGACCAACGCAGGGCTTGCAACAATGACTCGTGGGCTCTGGGCGTGGTCCAGTCCATGTCCGGACAAGGAAGTGACTGATGCGTGTGTCCCTGCTGCAGTGTTCACGGAACCCGCTACACAAGATGCAATGTCGCACCCCCTTACTGGCATCCCACAGGATGAACATCAATGACGCAAGGGAAGGCACTGTCCCCACAGTCACACAGGAATGACGTAAGACATTACACAGCAGTACGTCACTGGATGTTTATTTGCACATCCAGTGCAGTCATGCAGCTGGAGCGGTACAAGGCAATGCCGAGCACACCACACAATATGGGCCCGTGGAGGGCCAGCCAGTGTCCATCCCAGGATGAGCTGTACTGTGGAAGAGGAAGGGTACAGTCCGCAGTCTGTCCGCCATGTCATTGGTAGTCAAACAGGATGTGGCAGTCCATGTCGCTGTCCAAGGTGAGTGCCTCGGAGTGTAACAGGGGTCAGTGGTAGGTCTTAAGGCCATGTGCGGCACCAAGCAGAAACAGGCAAGGTGGCGGTAATGGATGCTAGTGCCTGGCCCTCCTGACCACAGTCCCATCCACGTCCTCATCCCCGGGTGTGTGACCTGCCCCACCTGTGGGTGTTGCAGTGCCGGCTGCGGCACTGTGTGCCACTGACTCATCAGGGGCCGGAGGAGGATTGTCGGCCGCACTGTGTGGCAGTGACACATCAGGGCCCGGAGTGGATACGCCTGCCGCACTGGGAGGCACTGACACACCAGGGCCCGGAGATGTGGATGGTGTGGGGGCAGCAGCATTCATCATCGCCACGCCTTGTGGCAGCAATGCCATGATGAGGACATGCAGGGCATGGTAGATCCCAGCTACATTTCGCTGATGTGCAGCGGCGGCTGCCATCCTTTACGCCTCCATCCACACCTTGTCCTCCATGAGCCTCCGCATGTTTGCCAGCTCACGGCTTGCATCACTGGGGCCACTCTGAGCGGACAGGTATTCTTCCCTCCGCGTCATGACTCCAGAGATGTCAGTCAGGGCTCGCTGGAGACCATGGGGCGGACATAGACACCCAAGGATGGCGTCCAGTTTGTTAGCCATGAGCTCGAACCCCGCCCGCACCTGCTCGGCCATCTCCCTCTGGCCCTCCAGCACACGGCATTGGAAGGCCATTTGTTGTTCCTGGGGGTCTTGGGAGGGTGCCGGGGCTGTGGGTGCCTCCTGCTGGGTGGTTTGGGTGGTGGGTGGGGTATCATGGATGTAGCTGGGCTGCCCTGATCCTGGAGGTGAGTTGTGGATGAGGTCAATAAGGTCTTGGATGGTTTGGGTGTCGATGCTGGTGTTGTCCTCCTCCTCATCATCAGTGAAGAGTGGCTGTGACTGCTCTGCAGGAGGTGTTGACGATGCCCCTGCGATGTGAAGGGGAGATGGTGTATTACAATGTATCCACATGTATGTAGCCGCATGGTATAGGTTGACATTCAGACAGCATAGCATTGTACATTGTGACAGTCTGTGGGTCTGGGCGAGGACCCAGAGTGATTGTGTGCGTGCACTGTGCTCTTCTTGCTTGTGCATGTGTGCCATTGTGGCCATCTCCCCCATCCCCCCAGTACCTGGTGGTCACTCACCCTGTTGCGGTTGTGTTGTGTCCTGTCGAGCAGTGTCCGGTCCCCAGACTCCACACTGATGACTGTCGACACCAGCTCCTCCATGTCATGCAGCTCCAGCTGTGGCGCTGGGCCCCCACCTCCGGTCTGCGTTGCTGCCTTCAGGTTGGCGCTGAGTTTCTCCTTGGTCTTCCGCTTGATGTCATTCCATCGCCTCTTGACCTCGTCCATTGTCCGCTTGTGCTCTCCAAAGGCATTCACCTTGTCGACGTTGTCCCGCCATATTCCAGTTTTGGTGCCCAATGACAAGTTGGAGGTGACGAAGAGTTGTTGATGGTGTTCCATCACCTCCGTGACTATGATCCTGTTCGCCTGCGGACTGAACTTGGTCTTTCTGGTCTTCTTGTCCTTGCCCTTGCCCTTCCCTGTCCCCGAGGTCCCAGGCTGGTCGTCCGGGGTGCTTGTGGGGTTGCGCTGGTCCTCTGAGCCTGCTCCGACTGCCTCCATGGTGCTTGTGTGTTGGTCAATTTGTGTGTGGGTTTTTTTTTCTGCTTTTATGGAGGTTTCTGACGCCTGCCAGGTGTGTGTTGCAGGCCTGGCACTGCTTGTTGCTGGTTTCCTCATCGCGCTTTGGCCCATCGCGTGTTTTTTGGTGTTGTGGTTTGTGTTTTTATCTCCATCGTGGTGGTTGTATCGCGGACTTTGTCCGCGGTTTCGGCAGGCTATCGCATGCTACCGCCTTGTTGTGAATTCCACGTTGACACGGGGTTATTTTCCCGTGATAGGCTGCGTTATTGAAAGTTGCGTTACGCTACTCTTGCGGTAGTTATCACACGTTCTTGTGAATATACCCCATAGTTGCTTCAGTGGGGGGCTATTGAGAGAAACCTTTGGTCCCTGCATTTTTTTTAAAACAAAGCACTGAGTGTTTGACCATATTCCCTCTGCCTTGGAACACAATCAAAAGCTGATATGTTTCAGTCTTCTTGGCCTCATCAATTAAGTGCATTTTGAGTTTCATGGCACACCGAGCTACGGGAACCATGTGTGTGCATACCTGTTCCTCTTAGGGCACGTCACAGATTTTTTTTCCATATAAACACGCATTGGCAAAACCTATCAGTCTTACTTTGCCAGTGCTTGTTTCATGCAGATCTTGTCTTTGTCAATGTTTGTAGAATTGCAGTGTAAGCATTGGCAAAGCCAATAATGGCAGGCAGCTTTTTTCAATTGTTATTTGATATGCTTTCAAGACAGCAGTCACTTCCTGTGCAGACATGAGACAGCTAGGTTGGAACAGTATAATAATAAGTACACAAAATAATATTGTTCTTCTTTTTAAAGATGGCTACCATGTTATACGTAGACACAAAGTGATGGCCATCTTGAAAATATACAAACCAACATTCCAAGGTGGCTGGCTGATGCTATTGGCTTTGCCAATAAAAGTAAGGTAATTCTGCAAGGATTAGCAAAGCAAATAGTGCCAGTTTGTCAGGTGAGCTGGAGGAAGAGATAGGCAGGTGAGAGAAAGACATGGATTGACCACAGTTCTCAGCGTTGGTAACGTGGGTGATGGAGATATAGGAGAGAAAGCAATATGGGGCAGTATGTGTGCGGGGAATGGGGAGATGAAGATGGGGACAAGGGGGAGTGAGAGAGAGAGAGTGAGAGAAAGGAGCAGGGCATGCACTCTCAGTACGTGCTAAAGCTCAAATGCTAGAAAAAAGGTGCAAAAAGAAAACTAGATCCCAGACATCAGCAGTAGAATTATAGATACACTCATCCAATAAAATAAAAACAGAGTAAACTTAACTGCTCCAGGGGTAGTTAAACAAATGACTAGGGAGGAAAGACACTGAAACAGGAGCAAAGAATTAAATGGACAAGAAAGCAATCCAGTCACAGGCAAGGGAAGGGCTCATTCCCGACTCTAAGCATATGTTAAAGTATTGGATACAAGGCTGCCTGCACAGTTAGGTGAAACTGTCTGTAGCGAGAGCCCAAAAAGGGATGAAAGGTTTGAAATAAACTTAGCCTATGGTGACTGTTAAACCTGGCATCGTTGACGTGGGTTTGCCCTGTATTTTTGCCTTTACCTCCTGTATTTTTGCTTTGTGTTGGACTTCGTTTTTGCTGGTCTAGTTGTTTTATGCACTTTGTCACTGCTGTTCAGTGCCAAACTGCAAGTGCTCCCTGTAAATTCTTGTTATGGATTGGTGATTCCATGATTGGCATATTTGATTTACTAGTCCGTCCCTAGTACAGTGCACTGTGTGTGCCCAGGGCCTGTAAGTCAAATGCTGCTAGTGGGCCTGCAGCACTGATTGTGCCACCCACATAAGCAGCCTGTAAATGTAACTCAGACCTGCCACTGCAGTGTCTGTGCGCAGCTGTGACTGCCATGTCGACTTGGCAAGTGCACCTACTTGCCAGTCCCTACCCTTCCCTTTTCGTACATATGAGTCAACCCTAAAGTAGGCCCAAGGTACCCCTGTGGGCAGGGTGCAGTATATGTGAACAATAGGACAGACACTGATGTGTGTGGCATTTCCTGATAGTGAAATACTGCCAATTTCGTCTATTCACTATTGGAAGGGTATCTGTCCCATAGGATAGAATGGGGAGTTGGTTTATAACATCATATAAACATAACTGCCCATGGTGACAAGATAGGAAAATGGAGTTTCGTATGCCTGAACTCAGAATGTAAAGATGCATCTTTTAGTAAAGATGATTTTTACATTCTGTGCTTGAAAATGCCACTTTTAGAAAGTAGGTATTTTCTTGCTTAGCCACCCAGTGAGCCTCTGCTAAGTTTGTGTATTGACTGTCTGGCTTTGGAGTGACAGGGGCTGGGGATGTGCATTCTGTTCAGACAGCCACTTGGGGGGGTTAGGTGTCCTGCCTTTCCAGGGTGAGCCAGGGATGGGCTGAATAGACCTGGGCTGCATTCAGAGTAGGGGAGGAGATTTCTTTCACACCTGAATGGGCCTGGTTGTCCTTGGACAATGCTGTCTCCACCTCCTGCCAGGAAGCTGCACCGGTGAGGAAAGAACTGGTTCTGGCTGGGCAAAGACACTCTCTGCCTCCAGAGAACAAAGGATTTTGTGCTATAAAGAGTGGGGTCCAGACCCCTGAACTTTAGATCATTTATGGAATTTAAGAGGAACCTTTGCCAAAGACAAAAGCTGGAGAAACTGAGGAGCAGTGCTGCCCCTTTGCTGGGTGCTATCTGGGGTTGGCCTGCAGTGGCTGTTTCTGCCAAGGAAAGGACAAGGACTTTGCTGTGTGCTGTGTCCTCTGCTTGGGGAAGATCTTCAAGGGCTTGAAGCAGAGCTTGCCTCATGTTTTGAAGTCTCAGGGATACAAAGACTTCACCCCAGCTCCCCTGAACTCCCTTGCTGAGAGTTCTGACCTGCCAAGAGGTGCCTGCTGTTGTTCTGGGCCTCTGGAGGTTGTTCCTGCTGTTGGGAGGTGGAAAAGTAACACAACGAGGAGAAGCGCAGCGCATCCGCACCTATTTTCGACACATCGCCGATAAAACCGACGCAGTGCCTGCCCGCGGCTCGAGAAATTGCTGCACGTTGCATCGAGTGCACCGATCTATGAAGGCTGAGATCACCGCACTGATTCCAACGCAGGACCTGCTGTGCGGCTGCTAGAACCAACGCATCGTGGGACCATGGCTGAAGAAATCAATGCAGCGCCGTTGCCGCCACTGCATTGAGAACCGACTCAACCGCCGATCCTCACGGATCACACTGGGGCGCCAAGTCTACAAGGACGGTGGGTCCGCTGTAGGAAACCGACGCATCACCTCCCCGCACAGTAAGACACCGACGCATCACCTTCCCTTCAGTAAGGAACTGACGCATCACCTCCCCTGGAGTAAGGAACCGACACATCACCTTCCCTGAGCGTAAAGAACTGACACATCACCTTCCCTGCGGTTGTTCTTGCTTTTGATTTTGACGCATCCAAGGTACTTTGTGTTGAAAGTGTTGCATCTGCAATTTACTTTGAACAAGAACTGTTTCTGCCTTATGAAAGTAATATTTTTATTAATGTATTGTGGATTTTTGTCGTTTTGATCTTGTTTGGTTTGGATAAAGATTACTTATTTTTCTAAACTGGTGTGGTGTCCATTTGTAGTGTTTTCACTGTATGTGTGCACAAATGCTTTACACACTGCCTCTGAGATAAGCCTGTCTGCTCGTGCCAAGCTACCAAGGGGGTGAGCAGGGGTTATTTTAGAAATTTATAACCATTACCCTCACTAGGAAGAAGTGTCCCTACTTGGACAACGGTGCAAACCATTGCCAACTAGAGACCCCAATTTCTCACAGAGACTCCTCTTGTCCTTTTCATGGTCATTCCTTTTTCACGCGCATAATACACCGCCGTAAATGCCCTCCCTTTGAATTCTTCATTTAGAGGCAGGGATTGATATTATTTACTAAATCACCTTGCTAAAAGAATTTCCCATAACTGACTAGCAGGTTTTAAGTTTTATTGCGAGCAATGTCTCAGCAAAATCCTAAAAGGCGAATGGATGGCTCACATTCTGCTTGCCAGGTCTATGAAATGTAGCCAAACCAGTTGGATAAATCTCACTAACGTCTGCTGTGGAATGCAACGCTTTTAATTAAGTCATCATAGGAAAGAGAGATGCCGTTATTGCCCTCTAGATGGCGGCAGATGATTCCCTTTCAAAATCCTATGAACGATGAGACCTCATCGTCCCTTTTATTTTTTTGACTGTGGTATTTCATTCTGCATGAACTTTAACGCAACACTTATCTTGTGATTTTCAGCATGTCTGAGCTGTTCAGTAGATATACAAATATTTTCTTAGCTTACCAACTTTGCCAGACAACTTCCTAAAGTAAAGCATGCTAAAACGTTCTTTAACTTTTTCAGCAGTGGCGTCGTTTACTCTCCAGTGCCTAATTTTTCAAAACAATTGCAGTGGCACATGGGGGCAGATCTACAAGGAAGTGCCGCAGCGCTGCAATGCAAGCCCTTTGGCTGCGCCACGCTGCGGTGCTTCCGAAGCACAGGAATGGGACATATTTACAATAATATGTCGCATTCCTGTGCTTTCCCCTGCACTGGCGCACAAACTGCAGCCATGCGCCGGCGCAGGCACCCTTGCACCATGGTGCAAGGATGCCTGCGTCGTGGTGAGATTGTTTTTGTGCAGGAAGGTGCCTTCCTCCACAAAAATAATCACTACAGGCATTTTTCTCTTTCAATGCGTGCTGTAGAATGCAGCACGCTTTGAAAGAGGAAATAATGAGGAGAAATGAAAACATTTCACCTCGTTGCGCCTCGCTACGCCTCCCCTGGGGAGGCGTAGCATTGACACGCATTTCCAGATTTACGATTCCTCGTAAATCTGGAAATGTGTCTCATTCCATGGATGTTGCGTGGGAACACCCACAGCAACACCCATGGAACGCCCCTTTCACGCAGAGTGCTGCGTGTAAAGGGGCCATATTTACAAGGAGAGGAAAAGTGACGCAGGGTGGCTTTTCCTCTCCTTGTAAATATGGAGATGTGAAATGCGCCTCCAGTACGTCACAAAAAGTGACGTTCTGGTGGCGTAGGGGGGTTGTAAATCTGCCCCAAAGTGTTTCCTTGGAAGGCTGCCGGAGTTGCTTCCGAATTGCGGGGTTCCAAAAATCAATGAAAGTGGTTGGTAAATATCTAAAAGCAACTTGTATACCCTTTCTTCACTGCTCCCATTTCTTCCTTCCCTTTTCATCGCAGATTCCTCATTCTTTATTCACTCATAGCGTATATCTCACTCTTTTATTTAATGTTTTAATCAGTCCCCGTTTTACATCGCTAGTTCGCGTGCCATCTCTCTCCTACTCGGCCTCCCTCACACATGCCTCCCTCGTGTACCCATCATCCTCTAATGTGCCCAAGAGTGAAAGGCCAGAGGTACTCTGGACCATAAAATCTTTACTTTACTACTGGAAGTGTTCAAGTGAATTATAGTAAACTCAGGTGACACCATTTTAGCACAGTTAGAGCCATTAAGCAGCAAACATTGAATGCAGATGAAAATATGTTTAGTCAAACGATTGTAATCATGCTTAGATAAAGATTATATATATATATATATTATCTACTGGCGGTCGCCAATAGATAGTTATAGTTAGGACCTAGTTTCCATAGGAAAAGCGTATTTCTTTTCCCAAAAACTTTGGCGCCGGATGACTAATCTTCGCGAAATTTTCAAAACTAGTGGGGCGCTCCGGTCAGCTCCTGTCTTGAAAGTTTCGGGGTGATTCGCCAAGCGGGGGCCGAGAAAAAGGGGGGTCCCAAAACGTGTTTTCTCCATGTTATTTTCCATAGGAAACTTTAGACACGGCTACAAGCTCGAACTGCTGAACGGAATTACACCAAATTTGGCAAAAAGGTAGCCCTTGGTTCAGAAAGAGCCCTTTTGTTAACCCTTCGATAGCTCATGACGAGCTCAGCTCGTCATGCTGCGCGGTCGCGCTGTGCGCATGACGAGCTGAGCTCGTCACGACCACACCCGCGATCGGAATGTCCAGCACCTGGGTGGAATTCCGATCGCGGCGAAGCGGTTAAATGGTGTAAATCCATTCAGTAGTTCCTGAGAAATTAAAAAAAAAGAGGTCGGAAAATCAATCTCCCATAGGAAACTTTAGACACGGCTACAGCTCGAACTGCTGAACGGAATTACACCAAATTTGGCAAAAAGGTAGCCCTTGGTTCAGAAAGAGCCCTTTTTTTAAATGGTGTAAATCCGTTCAGTAGTTGCTGAGAAAATCAAAAAATAAAAGTTTCGATATCTAGAGTCGCGGTGGATCCGCAGACCCTCCCGACCACGAGCTTTATTCTAATTGGCTGTCAACACTCCAAACCAGGAAGTGTTGGCAGCCATCTTGTGACTCGGTAGAACCGAGTCACAAGAAAACAGAAAAACAAAGGTGAAAAAAAGAAAAGGGGGCAGGGTAGAAACCCCCTGACCCCCTAGGCCTGCTCAGGGGGTCCCACAAGGACCCCCAGGGAGAAAGAAAGCATTTTTATTTTTTAAACGGCGAAATTCGCGCAGGATCCGCGAATCCTGCTGTGAAAATAAAAAAAATATTATTTAGCCCCTGGGTGGGCCAAGTCCCAGGGGCATGCCATAATGTAATTGCGGGGGGACAGGGGGCCCCTGCAGCCCCGGGGACTGCCACCCCCCGGGCTTTTCTTAAATATTTGCGGGGGCACATGGCCCCCACGCAGCCCCGGGGACCGCCACCCCCCCGGGCCTTGTTTTTTAAATGTGTGGGGGGCCTCCAAGGCCCCCCAAGCCCCAGGGACCACCACCCCCAGGGCTTTTCTTAAATATTTGTGGGGCACACGGCCCCCCGCAGCCCCGGGGACCGCCACCCCCCGGGGATTTTTTTTAAATGAACCTGTGTGGGGGGCTCGAGCACCCCCACATGCCCCGGGACCACCACCACATGTTGGGAGGGGGGCCGCGCAGCCCCCCTCCTGGAGCCCGTGATGGCCCTGGGGACCGCCACCCCCCAGGGCCGGCTCCTGCAGTGTCCCGGGGTGCTCACCTCCGGGACACTGCTGTTTGCTATGGCAGGGCGGGATCCTCGCGGCTCCTGCCCTGTCATAGCAAACTGTGGTTTGGGTTTTGGAAGAGAGAGCAGGAAACCTGCTCTCTCCTCCAAAATCCAAACCAGATTGCTTTTCCACACGGGGAGCTGCATGTTAACAGCTCCCCGTGTGGAAAACCAATGCCGGCTCCCGCAGGAGGTGGGGAGCCAGCGGGACCATGGGGGAATTGGGGATCCCCCCACGGTCCCCAACAAAGAGGCCAGGCCCCAGGGGATGGGGTCCCCGGGGCCAGAAGTGGCCCGGGAGGGGGGCCACGCAGCCACCCTCCCTGTAATAAAAAAAAAGCAAAAAACGAGGCACAGCCTCGGGGATGGGGTCCCCAGGGCAATTAGAGGCCTCGGGGGGGCCAGGCAGCCCCCCTCCTTCAATATATATATATTTTTTTTAAAGAAACATGTGGCCATGCCCCGGGGGATGGGGTCCCCGGGCCTTCCCGTTTTTTTTTTTTTTTAGAACAGGTCAGGCCCTGGGGGATGGGGTCCCCAGGGCCCCAAATATTGTAAAAGAAGGGGGGCCAAACAGCCCCCCTTCAACAAAACATAATTTTAAAAAAAAGCCGGCATCGTGCCGAGGCCTCGTCCCCTCGCAGCAGCACTCAGCAAACGCGCCCCCTGGCGCGTTGTAAGTTGGGGAATTAATTCCCTTTCAATCCTGAGGGTCCCTGGGGGCCAAATAGCCCACCAGGTACCTTCTGTTTGCGCCACAGAGCTGCGTTGCAGAGAGGTGGTCTGAGGCCACGCCCCTTTTTACACCACTCTGCAACGCAGCTCTGTGGCGCTTACTGGAGGTACCAGGTGGGCTAGTTGGCCCCCAGGGACCCTTAGGATTCAAGGGAACTTAATTCCCCAGCTTAGAACACGCCAGGAGGTGCGTTTGCAGAGTGGTGGAGAAAGGGGGCGTGGCCTGTGTCCACCTCTCTGCAATGGAGCTCTGTGGCTCAATCTATGTTGGGGAATTTAGTCCCCTTGAATACTGAGGGTCCCTGGGGCCAACTAGCCCACCAGGTACCTCCAGTTTGTGCTACAGAGCTGCGTTGCAGAGAGGTGGTCTGAGGCCACGCCCTTTTTACACCACTCTGCAACGCAGCTCTGTGGCACTTACTGGAGGTACCTGGTGGGCTAGTTGGCCCCCAGGGACCCTTAGGATTCAAGGGGACTTAATCCCACAGCTTAAAATGCACCAGGAGGCGCGTTTGCAGAGTGGTGGCTGTAGGAGAGTAGGATCTGCTTCACAGGGGTACCCCCACTTTTTGCTGGTACTTCACTGGTTTTCGACATTAGTCTGGCTGGGGCCCTGCTATTCAGAACCCCAGCCTAGCTGTTTCCTCTTTAAAAGGGTATCCATGTGCCTCAGGCACATCTCTGATTGGGATCTGGAGTGCCCTTGTAAGTCCCTAGTATATGGTATACTATGTACCAAGGGCATAGGTACCTCAGAGGCCTGCCAGGGGCTGCAGCATATATTATGCCACCCCTGGTAGGCCATCCAAACTGACACCACAGGTCTGCTACTGCAGCCTGGGTAAGGTGGTGCATGCACCCCTTGCTGTGGTATAGGTTACCTATATCACTAAATGCATACACACATATAAACCTATAAGTCACTCCTAAGGCAGGCCTTATCAATCCTAAAGGCAGAGTGCATGGTTTCTATGTGAGAGGGTGCCCCTGCATGAGCAGGGCCCCTCTGCAGCGTTCGGAGACCATCTCTGATGCTGTTTGTAGTGCAGCCTGACCATATACTCTTAAACGCATTATATCCTCGCGGTAAAATGCTAACTATGGAATGGCTGCACCAAAACATGTCGTGTTTGGTGTCAAACATCTTGGAATACTACCCCCCCGCCAATTCTGGCGGCGGGGGTAGCATTCCACCCTTCTAGAGGGAAAGGCATGTTAACTCTGACGAGTCCGGTAACTTCTTTCCAGAGCCTGGCATCACAAAATGGATGCTACTGCCACAGACACGAGTCTGGCCTCCTGCTGCTGGACGAAACTCCGGCAGGGGAGGCCTGGACAATAGGTTTCCTGTCCCAGGGAGGTGTGACCACCTCCCCAGACAGGACAAAGTGTATTGGGGCTGGGCGGGAGCACTTTCGGGTGCTTTGAAGTCCTGCACTGGGGGCACATTTGGTGTCCCTGTGCATACCCCAGTTCAAACCGGATCAGGGGCTTGCAGCCCCTGCTTTGGCGTGAACTGGACAAAGGGAAAGGGGTGTAGCCACCCCTCTGCCCTGACCCACCCATAGGTGGGGCCACAGAGTAGTCCATCCCCTATTTTTGGAATAAAGGTAGGAACCCAGTCCTTAGGACTTTAGATTATACCTGGACGAAACTCTGAAACAGAATCCTGGACCTTCGACGCTCTACTCACGATTAGAGGACTGAAGAATCTCCCTTGGGGTCAAGGAGTGACTCCCTGCTTGGCAGGCACCAAAGAAGCATCTGTCCGGTTCGCATTACTGAAGCTCCCGTCGGACGCCGAAGTCATCGCATCACCAGAGGTGGATTCTCAGACTTCCCGAGGCTACCCTGAGTCCCCAGCAAAGCTGAGGCCCGTGGCTATCGTGGGTAACGTGAGACCGTGACCCCTGGACACCGAGCACACTTGCAAGTGCACCATCTTCTGGGTCTCCCAAGAAGTCGTGCTTTGGGCTCCGAGTAGCCCTAGCCTCCAGCACCCCCTGCACCGAAGATCACTGGCCCCCACTCCACGAGTGTCCTGTAAGCCAGCTCCACGTGCGGCGTCACGAGGCTCCTTCGCGGTCGCTAGCCCGTTGGCTAGTAGCCCTTACCGAAGGCCAATCTTTTCTTTACTTGGCAGTCTGGTTGCTCCAGGCCTGCCCTCACTTACCCTTGCTGGGTGAGTTCCCCAGACCTTGCTGGTCTGCACCATCGACGATCTTTAGCTACATCGAGACTTGCCGTTGCCAAGGCTTGTTGGGTCCAATCTGGTCGCCGACACCGCAGCACTCGACAGACATCGTGTACCAGCCCGAATCCTGCTCCTGGTCGCCGACAACGCCTCCTGGACCTCGTGGCTGCTGAAACGAGACGACCGTCAACGCACCTGAAGCACTCGACATCGGTGGGCATCCGTCCATCATCTCCCTGGTCACTGGCTAGTGACCCAGACTCAGTCCCCTCTGCTTTCAGGTTCTTCAGAACTCCGATCCACTCTTGGATCCACCCGGACACTTTTCTCCTGGTCGCCAGCAGCACTTTGCAGCAGATCGCCATAAGAACCGACGACGAAACCCGACCCCGAAAGGCACCTATGCACCCGGCTTCCCTGGGTGAGGTAACACGAGTACTCCGGTGCTCCCGTGGGTAGAGACTCTTCAAAGTCCTAGATCTCAAAGGGTTTTGTCCTAGTCCTCTTTAAAGTGTCCCTTTCCTCTATTTTCCCGATCCCGACTTTCTCCATAGAAGCTAACGGTGTATCGCGGTTGTGTATTTACACTGCACGCGTCTCCCGTGGGTCCCCTGTGTCACTACCTTGGGTGGTTCCTTGTGGTCCAAGCACTTCTAGAGGCTCTAGGCCTAGTGTCTAGTTCAGTCGTGGTTCGCATACCACTTTATTGGTATATGGTTTGGTACGCCCCTAGGGCCCAAACGTGTATTTGTGCTATTACTGTGATTTAAGATCTTATAACCTATGTACTTCGAACTCTAGCCTCATAAAGAGACTAGAGGGGTGTGTTTAGTAATAAATACATATATTTTGAATATATACCTGGTGTGGTGCTCTTTCATTTGGTCACTCAAGAGATTATAGACTGGTAAAACAAGCTGCTTTACATTCCTTCAAGACTTAGCCTGAAGGCTGCTCTCCACAGCTACCACTAGGATAGCTTTCAATAAGGTTGTCTTTGACCTACCTACCATAAGAGTCGATTTGGACTGGTGCACGGTGCCCACTTTAATTAGTGGACAGCATATGCCAGGCCAACTTCTCACATTGGTGTGCAGCGTGTGGGATTCCAGCTTGCTATTGTTTTACCAGATAATCTCAATTGAATTGATCAACTGAAAACCACTAAAGGTACCTAAGGTACATATAATTTAAGCTTAGAATATCAGTAAGTTCTACTGAACTTAGAGTTGTGTGTTAAGGGATAGCACAACCCTTTCTACAACTCAAGAGAGTTTAGTAGGCCACACTAGAGTAGGTAGTGCATACACCACACCACACTAGTAATGTCTTTAAAAGCAGGATCCAAAGATGCCCTGCAGGAAGCCATTGAGCTTCCCCCTCCAAGTATGACACACTCCCATTCTTGGAACTGAGAGCTTTGTGTAACGTGAGGAAATTAAGGACAGGCCAAAGTCCCACCACCCAACACCTCCAGGAGTTGTTGGTGGCTTATGATCTTAGTAAGTCTTCAGAGACTGAAGGGGTAGGAGCAGAGGGTGGGCCAGCAGATGAGGAAGGGACCAGGGGTACTACTACCCCCAGCCCCCCTCTGAAACTGACCAGGAGGGTGACAATGACCCTGACCTGGAAAACCCAATCCCTTCTGGGGAAGATGAAGATGAGGATCTAGAGAACCACACCTTTGTCCCCCAGGAAGGATTATGAGTGTGCTCAGAAAGTCTAGGTCTCCTTCTCAGGAGTCTAACCACTCTGGCACCTCAATAGGGAGCTCTGTTTCTTCTCACAGGAGGGAATCCTCTCATGAGAGAAGAAAGAGACTGGTCCAGTATGAGGAAACTCAACTGGAGATCAGGAAGAAGCAATTGGCTTTAGATAGAGAATCCCTAGATCTCCTTAAAGAGAGAAGAAAGTTGGGACTAGAGTCCCATGGTGGCAGCCATATCCCTAGAGATAGGGAAAGGTCCTATGACCATAGGAACCTGAGCAAGATTGTCCCTCCCTACCAGAGTGGGGATGATATCCACAAATGGATAACTGCTTTAGAGAGGGCCTGTAAGGTACAGAAGGTCCCTCAGGAGCAGTGGGCAGCAATCTTGTGGCTCTCCTTTGCTGACAAAGGTAGAGACAAGCTCCTCACTGTTAGAGAGGAGGATGCTGACAATTACAAGGTCTTGAAGAGTGCTCTTATTGATGGGTTTGGCCTAACCACTGAACAGTACAGGTTGAAGTTCAGAGACACCCAAAAGCACAGACTCAAGACTGGGTAGACTATGTGGATTGTTCTGCCAAGGCTCTGGAAGGCTGGTTGATGGGCAGTAAGGTGTGTGACTTCTCAGGATTGTATAATCTGATAATGAGGGAGCAGATTCTTAATAACTGTCAAAACCAGCTGTTGCATCAGTACCTGGTTGACTCTGATCTGACCTCTCCCCAAGAATTGGGAAAGAAGGCAGACAAATGGGTCAGAACCAGGGTGAAGCAGAAGGTACAGAACCAAGGTGGGGAAACCAAGAAGCAAGATGCTAAGAACTCTGACAAGGGTGGGGAGAAGGGTAAAGATCAAAAGTCTTCATCAGGCCCCCAAAAATCTTCTTCTGGTGGGGATTCCCAGTCTACCAAGGGTAAAGGCCAAAGAAAACCATGGTGCAAGGTCTGTAAGCAAAAGACCCACTGGACCAGTGATTGCACCAAGTCCAAAGACTCCAGTCCAGCATCCACCAATGCCCCTAAGGCACCTGTTCCCCCTAGTACAGTTGGTGGAAGTGCTCCAGCAAAGGGTTTAGTAGGGTTCACCCTGGGAACTGAGTTGGGCTCTGACTTAGTCAGGGAGCTGACTCAGGCTGTGTTAGTCTGTGATGGAGGCATGGATGTGACCTCCACTGTGAGTCCCAGTAATCTGGGCAAGTACAGACAACAGCCTTTAATCAATGGACGAGAGGCTTTGGCATTTAGGGACACAGGGGCAAGTGTCACAATGGTGACACAAGACCTTGTGCTACCTGGGCAAGTTATACTTGGTGAGATGTACCAAGTGACCAATGCTAGCAATGTCAGAACAGACCATACTCTGGCAGTTGTTAACTTCTCCTGGGGAGGGGTAACTGGCCTTAAGAAGGTTGTGGTGAGTGCAAACCTACCAGTCGAATGCTTGCTTGGCAATGACTTAGAGACTTCTGCTTGGGCAGAAGTGGAGCTCAGGACCCATGCAGAAATGCTGGGGATCCCTGCAGATGTGTTTGCTGTGACCAGGTCACAAGCTAAACTGTCCAAAACTGAACAGGCCTTGGATTCTGGAAGAATGGACCAAGTGCCTTCCAAGAGGAGGAGTAGTAGGGTTAAGGCAGTGCCTTCCCCTTGGCTCAGGAGGAAGATCAGTCCCTTGAGGGGGATGATCTCAGCCCTGAAGAAGGAACTGTCCCAGAGGAACTTGAGCCTGACCAGGTTGAGTTCTTGGGGACAGGGGGACCTTCTAGGGCAGATCTGAGCCAGGAGCAGCAGAGCTGCCCCTCCCTTGAACCCCTCAGACAGCAAGCTGCTGCTGAGGCTGCTGGGAAAGCTAGTGGTCCCCATACAGTGTATTGGGATGATGGACTCCTGTACTCAGAGAGTAGAGACCCCAAGCCTGGTGCTACCAGGAGGTTGGTAATACCTTTGAAGTTCAGGGGCTTCCTATTGACCCTAGCCCATGATATTCCCTTAGCAGGACACCTGGGCCAGAACAAGACTTGGGACAGAATTGTCCCTCACTTTCACTGGCCCCACATGTCTGAAGACAGTAAGGAGTTTTGTCGCTCCTGTGTAACCTGCCAAGCCAGTGGCAAAGCAGGTGGCACTACAAAGGCCCCCTGATACCACTACCTGTGGTGGGGGTGCCCTTTGAGAGGGTAGGGATTGACATTGTTGGTCCCATGGATCCCCAAACAGCATCTGGGCACAGATTTATACTGGTGGTAGTGGATCATGCCACCAGGTATCCAGAGGCTATACCCCTTAGGACCACTACAGCACCTGTGGTGGCAAGGGCCCTCCTGGGAATTTTCTCAAGAGTGGGCTTTCCTAAGGAGGTGGTATCAGACAGGGGTGCAAACTTCATGTCTGGGTACTTAAAGGCAATGTGGAAGGAGTGTGGAGTTACTTATAAGTTCACCACACCCTATCACCCACAATGCAATGGTTTAGTTGAGAGATTCAACAAAACCTTGAAGGGCATGATTAAAGGGCTCCCAGAAAAGCTTAGGCGTAGATGGGACATACTCTTGCCCTGCCTTTTATTCGCATATAGGGAGGTGCCTCAGAAGGGGGTTGGTTACAGCCCTTTTGAACTTCTGTTTGGCCACCCTGTGAGGGGTCCACTGTGCTTGGTGAAGGAAGGATGGGAGTTACCTCTCAAGCCCCCAAAGCAAGATATAGTGGACTATGTACTTGGTCTCCGCTCCAGGATGGCTGAGTACATGAAAAAGGCAACCAAAAACCTTGAGGCTAGCCAGGAACTTCAAAAGGCCTGGCATGACCAAAAGGCTGTCCTAACTGTTTACCAGCCAGGACAGAAGGTGTGGGTGTTGGAGCCAGTGGCCCCAGCAGCTCTCCAAGACAAATGGAGTGGACCCCACACTATTGTTGAGCAGAAGGGTGAGGTCACTTACTTAGTAGACCTGGGAACACCCAGGAGTCCCCACAGGGTTCTCCATGTCAACAGACTTAAGCCATATGTGGACAGGGCAGACATGGGCTTGCTCATGGCTACTGATGAAGGGCAGGAGGAAGAGAGTGACCCACTCCCTGACCTGCTCTCACAGAACCCTGACGATGGGTCAGTAGATGGTGTAGCCTTGGCAGGCAGCCTCACTACCCAGCAACAAACTGATTGCAGGCAAGTCCTCAATCAGTTTAGACATATGTTTTCTCTGACACCCAGTCAGACCACCTGGTGCACTCATGAAGTGGACACTGGGGACAGTCTGCCTATTAAAAACAAGATTTATAGGCAACCTGACCATGTCAGGGACTGTATCAGGACTGAAGTCCAGAAGATGTTGGAATTGGGAGTGATTGAGCCCTCAGATAGCCCTTGGGCTAGTCCAGTAGTCCTAGTACCTAAACCTCACACCAGTGGTGGGAAAAGAGAGATGAGGTTTTGTGTAGACTACAGGGGCCTCAATGCAGTCACTAGGACTGATGCCCATCCAATACCCAGGGCAGATGAGCTCATAGATACTTTGGCCTCTGCCAAGTATCTCAGCACATTTGACCTAACAGCTGGCTACTGGCAGATCAGACTAGCTGATGCTGCAAAGCCCAAAACAGCATTTTCAACCCTTAGTGGGCATTATCAATTTGTGGTGATGCCCTTTGGTCTGAAAAATGCACCTGCCACTTTCCAGAGGTTGGTGAACACAGTTCTCACAGGACTGGAGGCCTATAGTGCAGCTTATCTAGATGATATTGCTGTCTTTAGCTCCACCTGGGAGGATCACCTGGTCCACCTCAGGAATGTTTTACAGGCCCTGCAAAAGGCAGGCCTGACTATCAAGGCCACTAAGTGCCAGATAGGGCAGAGTCAGGTTGTGTACCTGGGCCACCTTGTGGGTGGAGGCCAGGTTCAACCTTTACAGAGCAAGATCCAGACCATCATGGACTGGACTGCTCCCACTACCCAGACTCAGGTGAGAGCCTTCTTAGGCCTGACTGGGTACTATAGGAGATTTGTCAAGGGGTATGGATCAATAGTGACACCCTTGAATGACTTAACTTCTAAGAAAATGCCCAAAAAGGTTCAGTGGACAGTTAGCTGTCAAAAGGCATTTGATGACCTCAAGCAGGCCATGTGCACTGCTCCAATTCTGCAGAGTCCTGATTACTCCAAGAAGTTCATTGTTCAAACTGATGCATCTGAATTGGGGGTAGGGGCTGTACTGTCACAATTGAATGAAGAAGGTCAGGATCAGCCAGTAGCTTTTATTAGCAGAAGGCTGACCCCTAGAGAGAAACGTTGGTCAGCCATAGAGAGGGAGGCCTTTGCTGTGGTCTGGGCTCTGAAGAAGTTGAGGCCATACTTGTTTGGTACACACTTCCTGGTTCAGACAGACCATAAGCCCCTCTTATGGCTAAAACAAATGAAGGGTGAAAACCCCAAACTGCTTAGGTGGTCCATTTCCCTACAGGGGATGGACTTTACAGTGGAACATAGGCCTGGGAGTAACCATGCGAATGCAGATGGACTCTCTAGGTATTTCCACTTAGAACATGAAGACTTAACTGGGCAAGGTTAGTTTAATGTCCCTACGTTTGGGGGGGTTGTGTAGGAGAGTAGGATCTGCTTCACAGGGGTACCCCCACTTTTTGCTGGTACTTCACTGGTTTTCGACATTAGTCTGGCTGGGGCCCTGCTATTCAGAACCCCAGCCTAGCTGTTTCCTCTTTAAAAGGGTATCCATGTGCCTTAGGCACATCTCTGATTGGGATCTGGAGTGCCCTTGTAAGTCCCTAGTATATGGTATACTATGTACCAAGGGCATAGGTACCTCAGAGGCCTGCCAGGGGCTGCAGCATATATTATGCCACCCCTGGTAGGCCATCCAAACTGACACCACAGGTCTGCTACTGCAGCCTGGGTAAGGTGGTGCATGCACCCCTTGCTGTGGTATAGGTTACCTATATCACTAAATGCATACACACATATAAACCTATAAGTCACTCCTAAGGCAGGCCTTATCAATCCTAAAGGCAGAGTGCATGGTTTCTATGTGAGAGGGTGCCCCTGCATGAGCAGGGCCCCTCTGCAGCGTTCGGAGACCATCTCTGATGCTGTTTGTAGTGCAGCCTGACCATATACTCTTAAACGCATTATATCCTCGCGGTAAAATGCTAACTATGGAATGGCTGCACCAAAACATGTCGTGTTTGGTGTCAAACATCTTGGAATACTACCCCCCGCCAATTCTGGCGGCGGGGGTAGCATTCCACCCTTCTAGAGGGAAAGGCATGTTAACTCTGACGAGTCCGGTAACTTCTTTCCAGAGCCTGGCATCACAAAATGGATGCTACTGCTACAGACACGAGTCTGGCCTCCTGCTGCTGGACGAAACTCCGGCAGGGGAGGCCTGGACAATAGGTTTCCTGTCCCAGGGAGGTGTGACCACCTCCCCAGACAGGACAAAGTGTATTGGGGCTGGGCGGGAGCACTTTCGGGTGCTTTGAAGTCCTGCACTGGGGGCACATTTGGTGTCCCTGTGCATACCCCAGTTCAAACCGGATCAGGGGCTTGCAGCCCCTGCTTTGGCGCGAACTGGACAAAGGGAAAGGGGTGTAGCCACCCCTCTGCCCTGACCCACCCATAGGTGGGGCCACAGAGTAGTCCATCCCCTATTTTTGGAATAAAGGTAGGAACCCAGTCCTTAGGACTTTAGATTATACCTGGACGAAACTCTGAAACAGAATCCTGGACCTTCGACGCTCTACTCACGATTAGAGGACTGAAGAATCTCCCTTGGGGTCAAGGAGTGACTCCCCTGCTTGGCAGGCACCAAAGAAGCATCTGTCCGGTTCGCATTACTGAAGCTCCCGTTGGACGCCGAAGTCATCGCATCACCAGAGGTGGATTCTCAGACTTCCCCGAGGCTACCCTGAGTCCCCAGCAAAGCTGAGGCCCGGGGCTATCGTGGGTAACGTGAGACCGTGACCCCTGGACACCGAGCACACTTGCAAGTGCACCATCTTCTGGGTCTCCCAAGAAGTCGTGCTTTGGGCTCCGAGT